>JAESUZ010002025.1:0-21174 GCA_017311185.1 Proteles cristata cristata | reverse complement strand
CTTTTAACACCTACAGATAGATGTCTGACCTCTCCAGTATTTTCTCCTTGCTCCCTGCTCTCCCCTTATTCAGGTTCAATGGAATAATTCACTGGCTGAGAATTTCACTCAAGGAGAACACCCAGTTAGGGAAGACGGCAGGAGTAGTAGTTGTTGGTAAGGGGAGCCCAGGGGCAGAGCTTCTGCCTGATAACACTTTCAGCTTGTCTTTCTTCCTCCAGGGAAAATGGGATGCAAAGAGTTAACTGGTCACAGCCAAGTACCCCAGGATCTACAGGCCAGTTTGGGGATGTCAGAGATCTGACACAAGATCTAAGGCCCAAGTCTCATCCACTGCAAAAAAATCAATGTGTAAAGGAAGCAACCCAAGGCAGCTCAAATAAAATGCTTTATCTGTGACATTTATGATTTGCTTTAGTGTCATCTCCTTGATGTGCAACAACTGAACAGACAGAAACAGAGAGTTTTATTAGTTCTATTGCTTTACCTTCTTTTGAAAATGAGCCACCTAATACTTTGGCATTAGGCAACATGACACAACACTCAAACTGCAAAAACTACATTTAACACTAGTCTGCAGAAGGGAGGAATATATAATAATCAATTGATGGAATCGTGTAAAATAGATTTCAGTTGTTTCAGGAAAATAGGGAAGTACCTATAAAATATCCTTTACTGTAATCTCCCAGAGAAAAGATTTTCTGATTTGCTCCCAGTTTTTGTCTACTGTTTGTAAATAACTATAAAAATGGTCTCTGTACAATTTGAGTTGGAACTAAAGTAAGAAATTGGATGGTCTCTAAAGTAGAACCCGCAAGAAGTTTCTAAGTAAGAAACTGATTCAATCCATTTAAGATCAGATTTCAAGTAAGTGCAAATGAATACAAAGGTAAATTTCAACTTAGAAAATTCAGACACCACACTGATTTTTTGTAGAAAAAAACAAACAGATAAACAAATCTCAAGCAAAATCAGCATTTTTCTTCCCCCTAAATTATCAAGGCTGCATTATTATCCCAAAATCATCACACACTGAGCCACACACAGTGCAATACAATTGTGGCAATAAAGATTTCCCTTCCCTGGGAAATTCGAGGCAAATTTCGTGGACATTTCCTCACCTACCAAAATAAGTAAAACATACATAAACTAAGTAACAAAAAGGGTATACATGAATCAGAAATGCATAGTCAAGGGAAACACAAGGTAAGATCCCAGATGGCTTACTAGTTGATGGAAGATAAGAGTAGTAAGGACATGATATGAACAGACACTTCTCCGAAGAGGACATCCAGATGGCCAACAGACACATGAAACGATGCTCAGCATCCCTCCTCATCAGGGAAATGCAAATCAAAACCACACTTAGATACCACCTCACGCCAGTCAGAGTGGCTAAAATGAGCAAATCAGAGGACTCCAGATGCTGACAAGGATGTGGAGAAACGGGCAGCCTCCTACACTGTTGGTGGGAATGTAAACGGGTGCAGCCCCTCTGGAAAATAGTGTGGAGGTTCCTCAAAAAATTAACAATAGAACTCCCCTATGACCCAGCAATAGCACTGCTAGGAATTTACCCAAGGGATACAGGAGTGCTGATGTATAGAAGCACATGTACCCCAATGTTCATAGCAGCATTCTCAACAATAGCCAAAACATGGAAAGACCCTAAGTGTCCATCAATGGATGAATGGATCAAGAAGATGTGGTTTATCTATACAATGGAATACTACATGGCAATGAGAAAGAATGAAATCTGGCCATGTGTAGCAACATGGATGGACCCTGAAAGTGTTATTCTGAGTGAAATAAGTCAGGAAGAGAACAACAAATATCATATGTTTGCATGTATAGGAAGATTAGGAGGAACTTAATGGAGGACCATGAGGGAGAAGAAGGGGGGAAATAGTGGGGGAGAGGGAGAGAGGCAAACCATGAGAGACTCTTTGAATGCTGAGAACAAAAACTGAGGATTGATGGGTGTGGAGGGGGAGAGAGGAGAGATGGGCATGGAGGAGGGCAATCTCTTTTGGGGATGAGCACTGAGTGTTATATGGAAACCAACTTGACAATAAACTATTTGTAAAAAAAAAAAAAAAGTAGTAAGGACATAATATTCCAGTGTTGGCAACAATAGGGACTATCTTTTGTGCACGGTGGATTAGTCTGACAAGGCCACAAGAATTACTACATCTTAGGATTGTGTGTAATGTTTCCCACAAAACATCAGTTCCATCAGTTCAAGCTACATCTTCAGATTAGGCCATGATTCAATGAATAGAGCCTCTTTTAGGCGTTCTTTTGATACCTCGCAACAAAATCATGAAAAAAACCACTACTACATGAACTAGTAAATCCAGTTTGTCTGACAAGACACATCAGTTGAAATATTTGCTACAGATACTAGTACAAATGTAGATTCTAAAATATAATAATAATAATAATAATAATAATGACTTAGTCTTCGTCTGTTCAGAAAAGGAAAATAGAGAGAACCCATGGAAGTAGTAACAAATGTGTAACTTTCCCCCTGGAGATAGAGAGGAGAAGTTAGATACCCTCCCTGAAAGGTTTCTGAAAGAAAGCTAAAGAAAGCTGAGAAAGCAAACTCAGCTCATACTAAAGAAAATAAATACCTAAATGTATCTACCAGGAGTCTTCTGAGAACAACCTCACCAAATGGGTCAATTTCTAGTCATCTTCACACCTATGATATTATTTCTACTGCATTCTATCTGCTACTTGCTGGGAGGAAGCCCTGCCTCCATAAAATAAAAATTCCTTAGGATAGAACCTGGTTCGTTGCTCTAAACAAGGCTATGAACAAATATTCTGCAAGTAGATATTATTATTTGCAAGCAAGACTTCAACTTGAAGGCATGACAACCCCCAAAGGGACTGTTCATTAGATGGAGAGGAAACACAGCACCTCCTTCCACTCACCTACCTGCCCTATCACCCCCAGCTTGACACCTCTCAAATTCCATCCCAGTCTGGCAGAAGCTGAATTCCAATTCACTGAAAACCAATCTAATACAGACTAACATGCTCAAGACCAAGTGTATGTAGACGTAATCCTTCCAGACAAATATATACCAAAACCTATGGAAATGTAGACCAAAACATTTTTCCTTCCTTCCCACTATATCTATGTAGTCTTTGCTACATGCATACACTGCACTAGTATCATTATTAATTAGGTAAATGTTCAGACACCAGAGTTTCTCTAGAGGCTGTACAGGCTCCATATTGTCTCCTATTATTCTGGGATGGTTGTGAACTGGTGGCTTTTCTTAGTTCCTCTGGGATAACTTCAGAGAAGACAGAGTCACATGCAATGTTTCTCATTCATAATTTGGCACATTTACAGGTTTAGTTTTAGTCAGAATCCAGTTTTGGAAATTCTTAACATTCCTATCACACCAAAGCTAGGTGGTCAATCTGACAAGTCAGAAAAGCATGAGCTTGTGCTTCTAGACGTTTTCAGAAACTAGATGGGTTACCAGGAAGAATCAGAATTAGAGTTGCCAAACAGGAGTCAGAAAGAGAGCTAGGAAAATCCAGGAAGGGTGTGCAATTAAGGGATTAGAAGGTGATATGATACCTTCATGTCCATCCAGTGCTTCTGGCTATCAATATACCTTGTCTCCACTTTTAGACTAGCACTTTTGAGTGGCCAGAGCTCATGACTCCTTCTTCCATGTACCTCCTCTCAATATACACCCTCAGTAATACACTGCACACAAGATGGCTTTGGGAAAGTCTATGTATCTCTCTGATTACTCTCCTTCATATTTTTAAATGTGGCCTCCTGTCCTCCAGTGTAAGTACTTGGCTATCTTTTTCTCTCTGTCCTCTCTCAAGAGACTATGCTCTTTCCTCTCACAGCCCTCTATAACTGCTCCACACCTCCACCATCTCCCTTGGAAAGTTAATTGTTTTGCTTTGTTTTGTTGTATGAAATACACAAGATCATCCAAGTCATATGAAAGTTATTACATGCCCCAGAGTCCTGAATTCCTATCCAAATAAAACCATAGATATACATGACTTTTTTTTTTTTTTTAACCAACCACCATCTGCCTTACCCTACCTCAGGAAACATAATCTATAACAAAGAGCCTCTACCACCACATTTTCAGAGACACTCTTTACCCCTACTGCCTAGTTCCTTCTAACCCCCGCAGTCTGCTTTGAGATTTTTGCAATAATGAAAGATAAAAAGGATGAGGATTAACCATAATAATATAATACAAAAATGATTTTTTTTCAGTTTGAAATATACTTAGTAAAGAAAAATTGGTCTTTCCAAATGAGTTTGCTTAAACTAGGTTTAAAACGAATCTGCCTTCTGGAAACACACAACATGTATCAATTGATAATAGAGAAAAGTTCCCAAAGAACTACTAGCGAGCAAGAGAAAGACAACCTAGAATGAAACATTTGCCACATGTAATCAATAAAACAGGTGCTATGCATGACTAAGTGTTGTATGGGCTTCTAGTATTGGGTACAGCCCACAGTACACAAGGAGGTGGGGAGGAAGAAATGGAGAACAATTTAAGATTCAAGGCGCCTTTCAAATTAAAGAATTACAAATATGTTTTGGGAGAAAGCAAGCAACCTCTTAGGGACCCATTTTTTAAAGACCAGTAGGCAGCCACACCCTTGGGGAGCTTGGTAATCTTTCTCTTATAGGCTGACTTAGCCTATAATCAATCTCCACCACAATTTTTAAAATTAGATAAGAAAGTCAGGGAGATACCTTCAGCAGCTGTAAAAAATAGATATCTAGCTCCTTCAGCATGGAATAAGAACATTCTCAAATCCTTCCCTCATGGTGGACCACCTTATCAAACTGGATCTGCTATTCTGCAAAGACCACACCAATGTCTTCCCTAAGATTATGTGATACAGAGACTCAGAATACCTAGTAAGAAAGTGTGGCGAAACATGAAGGAGGCACAAGAACCAAGTGCAAGAATCTTCATTCATTCAAGGAACATGTCTAAGAATACTATGTGTTGGGGCCTGTGGAAAAGAAAAAAATGCAGAAAGCAAGCTGTGCACCAGGTGAAAGGAAAGGCAAGGAAGGAGGGCAGGGCAAATATGCAGGAAAGACTCTGATGGACAATCACCAAGGAATAACTCCCCTAACTAATATTTTCCTCAGCAGAGCTGAGAACCTTTCTGGTCTGGAGAACTGAATGTAAGCCTCCAAGTCACTCAGACCCCAGCAAATCTACCTCCCCTTCCCAGAATTGCAATGTCTCTGCTCTCGATCCCTCAATCTAAATTCTAGCTCTGGTCCCATGAAATACATTCTGTTCAAACCCCATAGAGTTAGGACAGTCAGCTATATTGCAAAAGCAGCTTTCTTTCTCTATGGCTCAGTCTCATTTTTTATGCCATCTCTATAAACAGGAGAAATCACTTACCGGTGAGATTTTTCTGCCTCAGGATTTAAGACCTGAGAAGAAAATGCAAGCCAAACCCAGGGACATCTAAGGAGCTTGTGCAAGCAGAGTCAGGACTTGGAGTGGAGCTTAGTTGGGCCTTCTGGAGGTAGTGCCCTGGAGGAGGTGGAGCCTTCAGCAAGGCGTGGCTTCAAGTGAATGGGAAAGGGTGAAGGAGGTGACTGCCAAAATTATGGAGGAGAGCAGGAGGTGGACAATGAGAGACTATTGGGGCCTTGTCTGGTTGAGGAGGTGGGCTGATGGCTTTAATGGGACTTTGTTGGAGACCTTGTTGGCATCAATATGTGAACTTAGAAGTAAACAAGCTTCCCAGCGTCCTGTATATGGAGGGGATCCTTGCCAGCAGAATAGTATGAGGAGACTGGTGGAACCCAGCCTATATGCAATTGGAGGCCTGTCTCAGATCCAGCTAACGAGCACACTCTGCAGCCCTTTAAACAAGTATAGAAGCACTTCCCCCAGCTGCCTGTTCTAGAATCTACTACTAGGCTCCTCTATCACCACCTTTCATCCCACCCCCCCCTCACAATTTCCATCACTCCAGGAATAAAAATAAAGGGAAACAGGGGCGCCTGGGTGGCGCAGTCGTTTAAGAGTCCGACTTCGGCTCAGGTCATGATCTCGTGGTTCATGGGTTCGAGCCCCGCGTCAGGCTCTGTGCTGACAGCCAGCTCAGAGCCTGGAGCCTGTTTCCAATTCTGTGCCTCCCTCTCTCTCTGACTTTCCCCTGCTCATGCTGTCTCTCTCTCTCAGAAATAAATAAAAACATTAAAATAAATAATAAAGGCAAATTGCTTAAGCTTCACCATGAGGGATTTCCTGAGACAATTATTCAATATTCATAGCACATTCTAACTGAATATGCATTAGGAATTGTCTGGAGAAAGTAAGGGAAACCAGCCTAGAGAATTTCCTACTCTAGACACTCAAAACAGGGCTTCCAAAACACTAAAACAGTGACTAAAGGAAGGTGCTTCATTCCCAGAACATTAACTTTTAAACAGAGACAAGACTTGTCAGAAATTGAGTAGGTGTGGCCTGCTAGGAGAATGAGTGCCAAATATACGAGTGATGGGTACAGGAAGCCTTAAGACTCCAGGAAAAGGGTCACTACTGCTTCTACTTCATAGTACTGAGAGTCCACTAGATAGGGATGTGGGTGGAGGTGGAGGGAGGGGAGAGAAGAATAACACAGGTCTCTAACACATCTAAAATAATCATGGACCAAAGGTACTAATTGAGCACCTCCTTTGTTCCAGGCACTATGCTGCATAGTGGATGAGTGGCCCAGCCAGGATTCCTAAAGTCAAAGGCATGAATTGGAAGGATAGAGGTCAGGAGAGAACAGTAGGGAAGGGGCACTGGGGGTTTCATTTTCTTCTGTTCCAAAAGTCCGAGGCTATCGTCCCCTGCCTCAAGCTGTTATTTCCTCGGATGTTTATCTCCTTGAGGGAAGGAAAGGTGGGTGCAGGGGGATCATCTCCCTGTCCTTGCATCTAGTCCCAAGAGCAATCCTTTCCTATTTCTTCATGTGTTCACTGCGTGATGACTAGAGGGTGGAAGGCTGGGAGAAATACCAGAGCCTCCAAAGAATCAGCACGTTAATGAAAAAAAGCAGGCCCAGGCCTGGGGGAATGCGTAGGATGTAGAGTTGGGGCATAAGTCTGTCATGGAGGAGGGGATACAGAATGGGTAGACATGGAAGTTGGGGCCCATCCATGCGATTTCATATGAAGTGTATGAACCTTGAGGAGTGGGAGGAGGGAAGTGGAGAGGAGGCAGGGTTGTGTGCCACAGAGAGTGGAAGGAGATGAAAGAGACAGAGATAGGAGAAGCAAGGAGAAGACGTGGAAGGGAGGGCAATGGAGGGAATAGAAGTAGAAAGAGAAGACATATGGGGAAAATGTGGGTGGAGAAACTAAAAGGCACACAGGGTGAAACTCATAAAGATGTGATGGGAAGAGAGACTCTCAGAGACTGAGGGAAGGAAGCAGGGTGAGAGGCAGCAAGAGGGAAGAGCTGATGGCAGACTCACCTCTAGAAAATTTAAGAACACAAAATATTGAGAGTCAGAGAGACAGACAGGCCCACAAACAGACAGATCTGACTGATATAGATGAAGGTGAAGAAGGCAAAGCAGGAAGGAAGAAGACAGGGCTGCACTGAGGAGGAGAAAGGGAATAAGATAAAGAGAGGAAAGAAGGTAAGTGTGGAGCAGGAGGAGAGAGCCAGACATATATTTGTTTTATAATCCTCTTCTAATTAACCTGGTCCCCACAGAGGTGATTCTGGGTGGTGGATGTGCCCAGAAATCTGATAGGTTGAAACTGCCTATCACTGTCCTAGGCTCCCTCCCAGTGCCAACATGGGGATCCCAGATGCCCTCACATGGATATAAAAACTGCTTCCCCTACCATTTCCCCCCAAATGCTGCGATCAAAAGATGCCTAAAGCTCAGATCTACCTATTTTTTTAATTAATGCAGCCTGGCACAAAGAGAAAGGGAGAGTGGGGGCTAAGGAGAAAAAGAAACATAGGCAGGGAGGCAAGGGAGGCTTACAAGCTCTTAGTCAAGTGATAGGGACATACTGGTTAGGGACAACATGGAGAAGAGGGAGAAGAGGGTAAGGCCTGGGACTATGTCAGCATTGAGAGCTAAATAAGTACCATGCACAGTCTGAGCACTACAAGATACTAGTGACTGTCCATTAATTTAGGATCAACAATGTCGACACCACCTGAGCAGTCACCGTCAATGGTTTCAAGCAGCTCTTCACTAAATAGTCCCACAAATATATACACTAAATTCAAAAAAGGAGAAACTGAGGCAGAGAAAAGAGACCTTGAGGCCAAGATATACATGCTTATATCTAAGTTTCAAGGTGCCAGTATGAAGCAACCAGCCACATTTGTCAAGACCCAACACAGCATTACAAGGTGATCCCTGCCTTTTCCACCAGGCTTTCTTGGGTCTCTGCAAAGACTAATAACCCCAGCTCCTCTCAAGCCAGAGGGACCCTAAGAACATTAACTCAAGAAATCTGAGGGGAAATTGTTCTTCCTGTTCTATTCCTGCCAGTTACATTTGAAGGTCCCAGAGGCCAGATGTCTGGGCAAGAGCCCAAGTAATCTCTTTAGCAGCAGGAGGAAGGATGGAGAGGGAACATTGGAGAAGTCCTGCAGATTAAACCAGGGAGCAAAACCCACGAGGTCCATCCTACTCCCATGTACACTTAGAAGTTTAATAAAGTTCAGAATGCCCAGGGGTAACAGGTGATGAATCAAGGATCTTGGTAATTACATTTCTTCCCCAAATTCAAACCTTGAGTCCCCTTTCCACCATGGACATTTACATTTTAGCAAACACATTGAATCAGAAAATGGATTCTAAAAAGGGTCTTCACTAAAGATCTTGATTTTGGCAAAGAAATTTAGAATAGATTTGGAAAGAATTCCTGTAGACTTTGGATAGTAAATGCTAGAACCAGAATAACACACACACACACACACACACACACACACACACACACACACACCAAATAGGAAAAGGAATGCCCTCTCTTGATTATTTCTTTGCCTGTGTCATTGACCTCCTCATGAGCTGTCTCACATTAAGGAACAAAATATAGTCTTTGTAAACATTAGGAAATTAATTCACCTCTAGAGCCAAGATGAGGGAAGAGTACGGAAGTCTTTTTTCATCTAGCATACGTGAAATACAGACAGATAAACACTAAACCATCCTGCACACTTAGAAAACTGATTTGAGTATTTATACAACAATCTGCACAACTTGAACCACAGGACTTAGAAGGTACACAGCACAGAGTGATAACTAGGGAAGAGAGAAGCCACGGAGGGCAGGGAGCTATTTTTGCTTGCAGGGAGAGGATGGAGATGATGGAGAGTACAGGAAAAGCATCCCCCATATAAGAAGCTGGAAATAAAGGGGAAAAGTAGAAACAGCTGCAGGAAGTGAATTAAAAAGGGAGAAAGGAGAACGGAGAGGGTTCTATTAATTTTCTATAAACAGAAGGAACACAGATTCTGTGACTCTGCAGCTCAATACCTGGTGGTGCTCTGGTGGGAAGGGTGAATCCCCAGGAGCAGAGTGGGTCCAAAAGGTCCTCAGGCCATGCATAATTATCCATAATCCCTGAAACCCTGCTACTACATGATCGCATGAATTTTTTTCTTGGAGTAGGTTGGCAACCAGCTGCAGTCTCTGGACATCGGCAGCCACAAGGTCCCGTGAACACTGCTGGGTGTAGCTGGCACCTGGCCATTGCTTGATGATACCCTTCCCCAGAGGATCTGAGCAGATCAAATCTACAGTCCCTCAGAAGTGAGGGGTTGGGAAACACAACTGATGGCTTAGTCACAGACAGTGTAAAAGCGGGGAGTGGACAGAAGTCAGAGACGAAGGGTGCACGATTCCTGGTCAGGGAGAGCACAGAGTTTGGATATAAGAGACTGGCTAGCTGGGTGACGCCATTTCACCCCACCAGCACATGCACATACACACCTACAGGTGCCACAACAATCCACCCCAGTAGCTAAGCAGTGTCATCTAGTGGAGAATGGAGCCATTACTTTAAGCCTTGCCCAATTGGGCCAAACTCACTCTATAGGAAGACCACAAATCTCTTCGCCTGCTTTGTTTACAGACTATAAGCTGTTTGATAGTTCTACTTCTAGGTGAAAATTATGTAATATCAATCATATTTCAGTCTGTTAACTGGCCCATCTATTCAATTTTTTGTTTCTTTTTCTTTTTCTTTTCTATTACTAGAAAACAGAAAGAAAAATGATTTTTATTTTCAATTTTTATTAAAAATATTTTTCTTATTGTTTCCACTAAATTTTTTACTTTGTTGTAAATTTTTCAAATTATATCTCAATTACATCATCTCAAGTTATCCTATTTCATTGCACTCATTTTCTCAAGTTTTCAAATGTTTTTCTTTTCCCCCCTTTTTTCTCTAATCAATCAAGCTCCTTACAATAACCAGACCAAAACACACCTAGGATTTGGTATCATTTATTTTAGTGTGTGTGTGTGTGTGTGTGTGTGTGTGTGTGTGTATGTGTGTGTGTGTTGTTTTTAATTTTATTAATTTAATATTTTACCTTATTAATTCATTTTCTTCCTTCAAAATGACAAAACAAAGGAATTCACCCCAAAAGAAAGAGCAGGAAGAAACGACAGCCAGAGTTTTAACCAACACAGATACAAGCAAGATGTCTGAACCAGAATTTAGAATCATGATACTAAGAATACTAGCTGGGGTAAAAAATAGATTAGAATCCTTCTCTATGGATATAACAGAAATAAAAGCTAGTCAAGGCGAAAAAAAAATTCTGTAAATAAGCTGGAATCTTGAGTGGATGTCACCACGGCAAGGATGGATGAGGCAGAACAGAGAATCAGGGATACAGAGGAGAAAATTATGGAGAATCATGAAGCAGAAAAAAAGAGGGAGACTAAAGCAAAAGAGCACGAGTTAAGAATAAGAGAAATCAGTGACTCATTAAAAAGGAAAAACATCAGAATCATAGGGGCACCAGAAAATGAAGAGAGAGAAAAAAGGGTAGAAAGGTTATGTGAGCAAATCATAGTGGAAAACTTTCCTAACTTGGGGAAAGACACAGACATCAATATCCAGGAAGCACAGAGAACTCCCATAAGACTCAACAAAAATCAATTATCAAGGCAAATCGTAGTCAAATTCACAAAATATTCAGGCAAGGAAAGAATCATGAAAGCACCAAGGGAAAAAAAGTCCTTAACCTACAAAGGAAGACAGATCAGTTTTGCAGCAGACCTATTCACAGAAACTCGGAAGGCCACAAAGGAGTGGATATGTGCTGAATCTGAAAAATATGCAGCCAATAATTCTTTATCCAGAAATATTCATTCAAAGTAGAAGGAGAGATTAAAAGATTCTCAGACAAATATCGAAGGAGTTCATGACCACCATGCCCATCCCTGCAAGAAATTTTAAGGGGTTCTTTCTGAGGGGAGAAATTATGAGAAAAAAAAAAAAGACCAAAAGCAACAGACTAGAAAGGACGAGAGACCACCACCAGAAACTCCAACTCTACAGAAAACATAATGACAATAAATTCATATCTTTCAGTACTCACTGTAAATGTCAATGGACTAAATGCTCCAATCAAAAGACATCGGGTAACAGAATGGATAACGAAACATGATCCATCTATATGCTGTTTACAAGAGACCCACGTTAGACCTAAACACACCTTCAGATTGAAAGTAAGGGGATGGAGAACCATCTATCATGCTAATGTATACCATAAGAAAGCTGTAGTAGTCATACTTTTATTAGACAATCTAGACTTTAAAATAAAGACTATAGGTGGTGGAGGCAAGAGGTGAAGTAGGAAGCTCTGTACATTTCACTCGCCACCATCTCTCAAACGGAGAAGGCCTGAAGACATAGAAATCCTTACAGAATCCAGGAGTTTGGGAGGAAAAGGAGACAGAGTCTGCTGAGAAAACCTTATAGCGTGAGTGTGAATTGGGGAAGATAAAAACGGGCCAGGACCAGGGACACGGAGGGAGGGGAGGGAGTCCCCTTTGCAGTCAGCAGCGGTGAGTCTAGGGGGAAAAGAAAGAGTGGCTGAAAGTGCTCAAGAAACTGTCGCTGCCCCTGGAGAAGAGACAAACCTCGGCTCAGGACACAGAGGGATCCAGTTTCCTGCTGCCCAGCTAACCCCGCACTGGTCTCAGACGACCCCAGGAGAAACTGCTCCTCTGCTCGCCAGCTTGACCTGGAGGGGAAGCAATGTGCCTGAAGCCATGCCACCACTCTTCTGGCTCAATTCCCATTGGGGAGGCGAGAGGCTTGAAACTCCTCGGAGGGACTTGGCCTGCGGGTTTATATTTCAGGTGGTATCAATGGGGCGCACAGACTAAGATCTGGAAACGAGGCCTGGCTTGGGATATAGAGCACAGCCCACCTTGGTAACGCCTGTGGCACTGGGAAATCGGACCCAAAAGAGTGAGTTGCAATGCTTGGTTCGAGAAGGGACTGGGACGCCACCAGTTTCCTCCCCACAACCACCAAGGTGGGACCTCAGGGAGCCTCCGCAGGACCCCGCAAAGTAGGCCAAGACCTGCCTACATGAAACCATGCCCATCCACGCTAGAGAGTTGTTGTTTTTTTTTTTTAACCAAGCCTGGGGCAAGACCCACCCACATGGATGCATTGCTGTGATTAATTCTACATCATTCTTTCTTTTCTTTTTTTTTTTTTTAATGTTTTTTATTTATTTCTAGAGAGAGAGAGAGAGACAGCATGAGCAGGGAGGGTCAGAGAGAGAGGGAGTCACAGACTCTGAAACAGGCTCCAGGCTCTGAGCTGGCAGTCAGCACAGAGCCGGACGCGGGGCTCGAACCCAGAAACCGCAATCATGACCTAAGCGAAAGTCGGACGCTTAACCGACTAAGCCACCAGGCGCCCCATCTACATCATTCTTTTGATTCAGATATATTTTCCCTTTTCTCATTCATAACCCTCCACTCTGCTGGACTGGGCACTCTAGTCACTGGTTTGCTTAAATAGTCACATTTAATCCATTCTCTAGATGTATATTCTATACCTCCACCACTACTTTTTTATCTCTCTCTCCCTTTGGAGTAGTCAGACTATAGAGTTTCTCTGAGTAACATTATCTTCATTTTTCCTCCTTGCCTCTAACCATATTCTCCTCTTTCTCTCTCTAAATTAAACCTCTTAGTCTCTCTGCCTGGTCATTTCTATTCTAATTTCACTTTTTCCCCATCCTGCCATTTCCCTTTTTGTATATGCTCTTCCATCAGCACTCCATACACCCAGCTTTTTATTGGTTGCTGGGAATTCAGTTTTATGCTTTTAGACTGTCCGTTTTCTTTTGGGATTTTTCTTTTTCCTTTCTTTTTCTTATTTTTTATTTATTTTTATTTTTATTATTTGTCTTTCCTCCTTCCTCTTTTTTTACTCTTCCTATTTTTCTTTTTCTTTTTCCTTTTTGGTTTGCGTGTTTCTTGGATTTGTCTATGCATTTGTGGGCCTTTGTTCCCTGTGTGTTTGTCTGCCTGTTTTCTTTTCCAGAGCTACCTCAAGAAAAAAGCCAAAGTACATATGGTGGAGAGTCCCAAATACCACTACGAATAGGGAAATAAAATGACCAAAGTCTCAACAGGAGAGGCCAAGAGATACCATTCAAAGAACTTCCTGAACAGACAGGCCCCAGACAGTCAAAGAAGCATCTTTATTTTTTTTTTTAATATTTTATTTATTTATAGGAAAGAGAGAGAGACAGCATGAGCAGGGGAGGGTCAGAGAGAGAGGGAGATACAGACTCTGAAATAGGCTCCAGGCTCCGAGCTGGCAGTCAGCACAGAGCCCGATGCGGGGCTTGAACCCACGAACCACAAGATCATGACCTAAGCGAAAGTCGGACGCCCAACCAACTAAGCCACCCAGGCGCCCCTCAAAGAAGCATCTTTAATACAGCAGTTCTCACAGTGTATAACATGCTTTTAAAACTAACAAGAGATAGAAAGCTAACCAAAATGATGAAACAGAAGAACTCTCCTCCAAAGAAATTCCAGGAAGAAATGACAGCTAAAGAACTGCTCAAAACAGATATAAGCAAAATAACTGAACAAGAATTTAGAACAATAGTCATAAAATTAATCGCTGGGCTTGAAAAAGGCATGGAAGACATCAGAGAAACTATTGCTACAAAGACTATGGAGCTTAAAAACAGTTGTGATGAATTAAAAAATGCTATAAATGAGATACAAAATAAAATGGAGGCGTCCAATGCACTGATAGGAAAGGCAGAGAGTAGACTAGGTGAATTAGAAAGCACAATTATTGAAAAATAGGGAGCTAAGGAAAAGATAAAGTAATCCAGGAACATGAAACGAGAGTTTGAGAGCTCAGCAATACAATTGAATGGAATAATATCTGTATCATAGGAATTCCAGAAGAGAAAGAAAGAGGGAAAGTCGCTGAAGGAGTCCTTGAACAAACTATAGCAAAGAACTTCCCCAATCTGGGGAAGGAAACAGACTTTGAAATCCAAGAGGCACAGAGAACTCCCCTCAAAAGTAACTTAATCAATCTTCAGTACGACATATAATAGTGAAACTGGCAAAATATAAGGACAAAGAGAAAATTCTGAAAGCAGCTAGGGATAAAAGGGCCCTCACATACAAAGAGGAACTTATCAGAGTGGTTACAGACCTATCTACTAAAATTGGCAGGCCAGAAAGGAATGACAGGAAATCTTCAATATGATGAACAGAAAAAATCTGCAGCTAAGAATCCTCTATCCAGCAAGCCTGTCATTCAGAATAGGAGAGATAAAATTCTTTCCAAATAAACAAAAATTGAAAGAATTTGTCACCACTAAAGCAGGTCTACAAGAAATCCTGAGGGGGACTCTCTGAGGGAAATGTTGCAAGAAACACAAGACACCAGAGACATTACCACAAGCAAGAATCCCAGAAAGAACACGATGACTCTAAACCCATATTTTTCAACAATAACACTGAATATAAAAGGACTAAATGCCCCAATAAAAAGACATAGGGTAGCAGAATAGATAAAAAACAAAATCCATCTATTTGCTGTCTACAAGAAACTCATTTTAGACTGAGGGACACCTTCATATTGAAAATAAGGGGATGGAGAGATATCTATCATGCTGATGGAAGTCAAAAGAAAGCTGGAGTAGCTATACTTATATCAGACAAACTGGACTTTAAAGTAAAGACAGTAACAAGGGATGAAGAAGGGCATTATATAATAATTAAGGGTCTATCCATCAGGAAGAGATAACAATTATAAATGTCCCTATGCACCAAATATGGGAACACCTAAATATATAAAACAATTACAAACAGAAACAATCTGATGGGTAAGAACGTGCTAATAGCAGGGGACTTTAATACTCCTCTTACAGCAATGGGAAGATCAACTAGACAGACAATCAAAAAAGAAACAATGGATTTGAATGACACATTGGACCAGATGGATTTGACAGATATATTTAGAACTCTACATCCTGAGGCCAGGGAATTCACTTTCTTCTCAAGTGCACATGTCGCATTATCCAAGATAGATCACATACTTGGACATAAAGCGACCCTCAATAAATATAAGGGAATGAAGATAATACCATGCACATTTTCAGATCACTATGCTAGAAAACTTGAAGTCAGTCACAGAAAGAAGCCTGGAAAACCTCCAAAAACATGGAGAACCCCCTACATAAGAACGAATGGGCCAATCAGGCAATTAGACAAGAAATTTAAAAATATATGAAAAAAGATGGCGGAGAAGTAAGGAGCTCCGTACTTGCACTCGCGCCCATACATCACACAGAAAAAATCTGAAGCCATTGGAAACCTTACGAAACCTGAGAGATTGGGAGAAAAAGGACACAGAATCCACTGAGAAAGCCTTCTAACGTGAGTGCGAACTGCGGAAGACAAAATCGGGCTGGGATAGGAGACTCCAGGGTGGGAGGTGTCCCCCCTCTGCTGGGAGTGACGGGAAAAAGAGAGAGTCTGAAACAGAAAAGCCTCCGCTAGGGGAAAAACCTCCGCTCGGGGCATAGAAAGACCGTACTTGACAAATACCTGCACACCAGGTCCCCTCGCGCCAACTGGTCCTGGGGGGCGCTGAGCACACAGACTGCTTCTTTGTGCCGCTCCTGGCGGCTGGGCTTCAGAGCAGCAGTGCGCCTGCCACCATTGTAGCTCCCGGGCAGCTGGGACCCCTGAAAGAGCCGCGCTGACACCGGGCGTCCGCGCTCCTGGCTGGCTGGGGCTCTAGAGGGAAGGCAAAGAGCTAAAAACTGGGAGATTTGCCTGTGAGATCGTGTTTCAGGTAATGAGACAGAGGGACCCGGTTTTCCTCACTCCAGCGGGCTGGGCACACCGGACAGGCAAGCCCCCGCCCATGCTCGCCAATCCGACCCAGAGACTGAAGAAGTGATTCTGACTCTACCCCCAGAGCTCGGCAGGGGGCCTGGAATTGCCCCGAGGGGTTTGCCTTGGAAGCTGTGTCTAAGGCAATTTCAGCGGGGCACACGCACTGGGATTTGGAGACTGGAACTGGCCTGGGTTGAATAGCGCAACCAACTTTGGCTGTGCCCCCGGCATGGGGAGTTTACATGCCCAAAAAAGCAAGGTGCAGCGCTTGGTTCAAGAAGGGACTGGAGCACCATCACTCTCCTCCCCACAACCGCCAAGGCAGAACCCCCGCCTGAGGCATCGGATCACGCCACGCCCATCCCTGCCTGAGAGCTGCCCTCCTCCCCCCTTTTTTTCTTTCTTTTTCTTTTCTTTCTTTTTCCCCCAGAACACTGACCTGATTAACTCCTGTCACCGGCTTGCTTAAACAGTCAGAACTAGCCCATTCTGTAGATGTAAATTCTACACCTACCGACATTTTCATCTCTTTCTCTCAGGAGTAATTAGACTATATAGTTTCTCTGGATAATACCAGCATTCTTCTCTCACCTATCCAACCATAGTCTACCCTTTAGCTCTTTGAAAAAGCTTCTTATCCCTTTCTGCCTATTCATTCTATTTCCAAATCTGCCTCATCTCGCCCTGCCTTCTCTCTTTTTCTCTATGCTCTTCAACCAGCACTGCATACACACGGCTATTTAACTGTAGCTGGGAAATCCTGTTATATGCTTTAAACCGTTCTTTGTCCAACGGTTTTCTTCTTTTTCCTTATCTTTTCTCCTTTTTGACCCTTTTATGTATTTTATGCTATTATTCGCCCTCCCTCCTCCATTTTTTCTCTTAACTTTTTCGTTTTCCCTCTTGCTTTGCATGTTAGTTGAATTAGTCTGTGCGTTTGTGTGCTCCTGCTCCCTGTGTGTTTGTCTGTCTGTTTTCTTTTCCAGGGCTACCTCAAGAAACAAGCTACAGTACACAAGGTGGAGAGTCCCAAATATCACTACAAATAGGAAAATAAAATAACCAAGGTCCTAACAAGAGAGACCAAAAGATACCATTCAAAAAACACTCTCTGAAAGGATAGGCCTTGGACAATCATAGAGTTTTCTTAGATACATAAGTGCAGAGAGCATAACAGGTCTTTAAACTAACAAGAGCCAGAGAGCTAACTAAAATGACGAAACGAAAAAGCTCTCCTCCAAAGGAACTCCAAGAAAAAAAGACAGTTAATGAACTGCTCAAAACAGATATCAGCAGCATAACTGAACAAGATTTTAGAATAATAATGGTAAAATTAATAGCTGGGCTTGAAAAAAACATAGGGGACATCAAAGAAACTATGGCTACAGACAGAATGGAAAATAAAAATAGGCATGATGAATTAAAAAATGCGATAAATGAGATCCATAATAAATTAGAGGCCTCCAATGCACGGATTGAAGAGGCAGAAAGGAGAATAAGTGATTTAGAAGAAACCATTATAGGAAAATAAGAAGCTGACAAAAAAAAGAGACAAACTGATCCAGGAACATGAAAGAAGAGTTCGAGAGCTCAGCGATACAGTCAAATGCAACAATATCCATATCATATGAATCCCAGAAGAGGAAGAGAGAGGGAAAGGTGCTGAAGGAGTCCTGGAACAAATTATAGCAGAGAACTTCCCCGACCTGGGGAAGGAAGTAAATGTGGAAATACAAGAGGCTCAGAGGACTCCCCTCAGACATAACTTGACCCGATCTTCTGCACGGCATATCATAGTGAAACTGGGAAAATACAAGGACAAGGAGAGAATTTTGAAAGCAGCTAGGGAGAAAAGGGCCCTCACATACAAAGGGAAACCTATCAGAGTGGTGACAGACCTATCTACTGAAACGTGGCAGGCCAGAAAGGAATGGCAAGAGATCTTCAATGTGATGAACAGTAAAAATATGCAGCCAAAAATCCTCTATCCAGCAAGCTGTCATTCAAAATAGAAGGAGAGATAAAAACCTTTCCAAATAAACAGAAATTGAAAGAATTTGTCACCACTAATCCAGTCCTACAAGAAATCCTGAGGGGGACGCTCTGAAGGAAAGGTTGCAAGGAACAAAGATACCAGAGACACCACCACAAACATGAACCCTACAAAAGATACAAAGACTCTAAACCCACATATTTCAATAATAACTGAATGTAAATGGGCTGAATGCTCCAATCAAAAGACATAGGGTAGCGGAATGGATAAAAAAACAAAATACATCTATATGCTGTCGACAAGAAACTCATTTTAGACTGAAAGATACCTTCAGATTAAAAATAAGGGAGATGGAGAAATATATATCATGCTACAGGAAATCAACAAAAGCCGGAGTAACTATACTTACATCAGACAACCTGGACTTTAAATTAAAGACAATAACGAGATGAAGAAGGGCACTACATAGAAAATCTGAAGAGACCCATAACTAGTGAAGACATCGAATCAGTGATCAAAAATCTCCCAACAAATAAGGGTCCTGGACCTGATGGCTTCCCAGGGGAGTTCTACCAGACATTTAAAACAGAATTGATTGAGGGGGAGGCAAGATGGCGGAGAAGTAAGGAGCTCCGTACTTGCACTCGTGCCCATACATCACACAGAAAAGATCTGAAGCCATTGGAAACCATACAAAACCTGAGAGACTGGGAGAAAAAAGGACGCAGAATCCACTGAGAAAGCCTTCTAACGTGAGTGCGAACCCGGGAAGGTAAAATCAGCCCGGGATCGGAGCCTCCAGGGTGGGAGGCGATCCCCCTCTACCCTCTACGGGGAGTGAGAGGGGAAAAGGGGAGAGTCCGAGACAGAAAAATCTCCGCTCGGTGCATAGAAAGACCGTACTTGCCAAATACCTGCACAACCAGGTCCCCTCGCGACAACTGGTCCTGGGGGAGGCTGAGCACACAAACTGCTTCTTTGTGCCGCTCCTGGAGGTTGGGGTTTTAAAGCGGCGCGGACGTGCCAGCCGCCATTGTAGCTCCAGGGCGGCTGGGATCCCTGAAAGAGACGCGCAGACACCCGGCATCCGCGCTCCTGGCTGGCTGGAACTCGAGAGGGAAGGCAAAAAGCTAAAAACTGGAAATTTGCCTGTGAGCTCGTGTTTCGGGTGACGAGCCATAGAGAGACCCGGTTTTCCTCACTCCAGCGGCGGCGCGCTTGCCGCCATTGTAGCTCCAGGGCAGCTGGGACCCCTGAAGGAGACGCGCAGACACCAGGCGTCCGCGCTCCTGGCTGGCTAGAACTCGAGAGGGAAGGCAAAAAGCTAAAAACTGGGAAATTTGCCTGTGAGTTCGTGTTTCGGGTGACGAGCCATAGAGAGACCCGGTTTTCCTCACTCCAGCGGGCTCAGGCTACGCGGACGCTGCAGGCAAGCCCCCGCGCATGCGCACCAGCCCGACCAGAGAAGAAAGCAGCGATCCTGACTCCGCCCCCAGAGCTCAGCAGGGAGCCTGGAATAGCCCGAGGGGTTGTCTGGGACGCTGTGTCTAAGGCAACTTCAGCGGGGCGCGGGCTGGGATTTGGAGATTGGAACTGGCCTGGGTTGAAGAGTGCAACCAACTTCGGCTGCGTCCCCGGAACGGAGAGTTGACACGCCAAAAAAAAAAAGCGAGCTGCAGCGCGGGGTTCAAGAAGGGACTGGAGCACCGTCACTCTCCTTCCCACAGTCGCCAAGGCAGAACGCCCGCCTGAGGCATCGGATCACGCCACGCCCATCTCTGCCTGAGAGGTGCCCTCCTCCCTTTTTTCCCCCCCTTTTTTTTTCTTCTTTTTTTTCCCTCTTTCTTTTCTCTTTTTTTCTTCTTCTTTCTCTTTTCTCGCTTTTTTCCCCAAAACACTGACCTGATTAACTCTGGTGGCCAGCTTGCTTAAACAATCACAAGTCCATTCTGTAAATGTAAATTCTACACCTACCGACTTTTTCAGCTATTTCTCTCAGGAGTAATTAGACTATATAGTTTCTCTGGATAATTCCAGCATCCTTCTCTCACCTATCCAACCACATTCTACCCTTTACCTCTTTGAAAAAAAGTTTCTTATCCCTTCTGCCTGTTCATTCTATTTCCAAATCTGCCTTGTCTCACCCTGCATTCTCTCTTTTTCTCTATGCTCTTCAACCAGCACTGCATACACACGGCTATTTAACTGTAGCTGGGAAATCCAGCTATATGCTTTAAACCGTTCTTTGTCCATCGGTTTTCTTCTTTTTTCCTTTTCTTTTCCCCTTTTTGACCCTTTTATGTATTTTATGCTCCCTATTCGCCCTCCTTCCTCCGTCTTTTCTATTAACTTTTTAGTTTTCCCTCTCACTTTGCATGTTAGTTGAATCAGCCTGTGCGTTTGTGTGCTCCTGCTCCCTGTGTGTCTGTCTGTCTGTTTTCTTTTCCAGGGCTACCTCAAGAAACAAGCTAGAGTACACAAGGTGAAGAGTCCCAAATATCACTACGAATAGAAAAATAAAATAACTAAGGTCCCAACAAGAGAGACCGAGGGATACCATTCAAAAAACAATCTCTGAAAGGATAGGCCCTGGAAAGTCCAAGAGTCTTCTTGGATATAGCAGTGCTCATAGAAACAGAGAGCATAACAGGTCTTTAAAACCAACAAGAGCCGGAAAGCTAACTAAAATGACGAAGCGAAAGAGCTCTCCTCCAAAGAAACTCCAAGAAGAAATGACAGCTAATGAACTG
>JAESUZ010002024.1:0-100154 GCA_017311185.1 Proteles cristata cristata | reverse complement strand
AGAGAGAGAGACAGCGTGAGCAGGGGAGGGTCAGAGAGAGAGGGAGTCACAGACTGAAACAGGCTCCAGGCTCTGAGCTGGCAGTCAGCACAGAGCCCGACGCGGGGCTCGAACCCACGAACCGAGAGATCATGACCCGAGCGAAAGTCGGACGCTTAGCCAACTACGCCACCTGGGCGCCCCAAGTAGGAAAAATTTTTATGTGACATATGGTTGTAAGAACATAGTGAAAAGTGTAGAAACTCACACACCAAACTTAGCCTTGTTTCCTTGCTGGAAGGGTGGATCGAGCAAAGAGGGAGGAACCATTGCCTTTTTCTTTGTATACCCGATTTTGACTGGTTACCACCAGCATGCATTTTGTAGACTGAAAAGAAAATCCACTAAACTACTTAAAAACGGCACTTACCTGCTGAATAGGGGATATGGTAAAAGAAAAGCAGAGTGAAAGGGAAGAAAATTGTGGAAGCTGTTAACATAGGAAAGGAGAATGACAGGAGCTTTTGTTCATGTATGTGCTGGGTTGGCTTCACATTTTGCTTGAGGGGGAGTATTTCTCCCTTCTCATACCATAAAGAAGGAAGCTACCAAGTAGGGCATGCGTGTTCACTTGGCGTAGAAACTTCCTCGCATGAGGCAGTCCCTGGTCACCCATCCAGTATCGTCTCCCACCTGATCTTACACATTAATAACGTTGAGCTGCTTGCCTGGCAGCCCACGTGCCATCATAAGCACACACACATGTGCACACGCATGCACACATGGACAAACACTCACATGGGTACTTTCCGTGGTTTCTCACTTCTGTTTTGTTCCTTCAGACCAGAGCACTCCTCACATTCCTTTTTTTTTTAATTTTTAAATATTTATTTATTTTGAGAGAGAGAGAGCGTGAGCAGGGTAGGGATAAAGATAGAGGAAGAGAGAGAATCCCAAGCAGGCTCCGCAGCCACAGCGCAGAGCCTGACGTAGGGCTCAAACCCTATGAACCTTGAGATCATGACCTGAACTGAAATTAGGAGTCGATGCTTAACCACTGAGTCACTCAGGTGCTTCTCACATTTCCTAACATCTGACCAACACCCATTCTTTAGATTTCACATGGGAAATAGTCCCCCACCGAAGACCGGGCTGAGCACCCCAATGTGCACCCCCTCAAGCACCCAAAGTCAACTTCCATCTGTACATCCTGCACTGCCTCCCCTTCACAATCCGTTTTCCTTTCTTTCCCTTGCCTAAAGCATTTTAATTTGGTGTCTGCCTCTCACAAGTAAGAGTCTTCCTATGATTTCCAAAAGCACTATGGATTAGGTGAATTTTAAAAAAATTTTTTTAATGTTTATTTATTTTTGAGAGAGAGAAACAGAGCATGAGCAGGGTGAGGGCAGAGACAGAAGGAGACACAGAATCAGAAGCCGGCTACAGGCTCTACGCTGACAGCTCAGAGCCGGGACTGGAACCCACGGACCACAAGATCATGACCTGAGTCTAAGTTGGACACTTAAACAACTGAGCCACCTAGGCAGCCCAGGTGAATTTTTATTTGGATTATATTTCAGGTGAGGAAATGGAGGCTTGGAGCAGATGAGCATCCCATTCAAGGACCCACAGTGAAATGCTGATAGAATCAAATACTAAGCCCATATCTGCAGACTCCGAAGAATCAAATATTAAGCCCATATCTGCAGACTCCTACCTTTGGACATTTCCACTTCACTTATACTGTAAATCGCAGAAATATACACACTCGGGTGGAATGCATTGGTGACTCTGTTCCTATTATTCAGATATGCTTTGTAGTCTAGTTTGCCTCAGAGACTCCCTCTTACTCATCCTGTTGACTAGCTCTTAGCCAGACCTTCTGCCCTAATGACCAGGTGGATGAGTTAGGAAGTTTTCCCCTGCAAGTAACAGGAAAACCTAACTTAAAAGAGTTTAAACAAATTATGGAGGTACATTATCTCATGTAAAGAAAACTTGGCCCTAAGACCTGAGCTAGAACAGAGGGCTTCGCATCTTTCTTCTCTGCCAGCCTCCTCTCGTGCCTTTTATCCTCTGGTGGCTCACCTCCTGGTCGCAGGGTGTTTGTGATAGTTCCAGGCCTCCTGATCTGCACACAAAAATAGTCAGATATGGGGAGAGCAAGGATCCTGACTTGTATATCTTTAAAAGATAGGAGACAAGGGTGCCCGGGTGGCTCAGTCATTAAGCATCTGACTTTGGCTCACGTCATGATTGTATAGTTGGTGAGTTTGAGTTCCACATTGGGTGAGCGTGAGCCTCGCTTCTCCTCCACCCCCTCTCTCCCTCTTTCTTTCTGACCTCATGGGATTTTCCCTCTCTCTCTCTCTCTGTCCCTCACTCACTTGCACCCTCTCTCTCTCTCAAAATAAAATAAAATAGCAGATAGACAAAAACTCCACTCGGTCAGTCTGAACCTAAGGGATTAAACTTGCCTAAAGATTTGCCCTTTGGCCCTAGATACTGGGAAGTAACTTCTAAGCCCTTGGAATGTTCTGCCTGATAAGAATGTCTTTGTTTACCTGATGGCCTTGGGCTATGCCCTACAGTCTATGTTAACAAGACCCCATGGCTCAACCTCTGGAGGCGCTGCAGACTAAGGTCAGCCATGGGGCTGGTCAATCATGTCTACATGACAGAACCCCCATAAATCTCTGGATACCAAGATTCAGGTGCACATCCCTGGGTGGCAACACTCCATGCATATCATCAGACAAGGCAGCAGGGAGAATCCGGCACCATCTGCATGTCTCCACTGGTGAGGGTCAACTGGAGGCTCCATGCTTCGTAACTCTTGGACCTGTTTCCTTGAATGATTTCAATCTGCGCCCCTTCACTGTAATAAACCATAACAATTGGTATAGTTGTAGTGGACTATTGAAACTGAGGGTGGTCTTGGAGACCCTCCAAACTTGTAGTTGGTGTCGGAAGGGAGGACTGTCTTATAGACAGTGTCCTTCTCCATAGGTCCTGTTGACCAGAGCTGTGTCATATGCTTATTTCTCTGTTAATCACAGGCAGGCGGAACTGCCTTGGGGGGCTTGGACTGAAAAAGATTTAGCCCCTAGCATGGCAAAGAGTCTCCCGTGGAACATTTGGCCTATGATTCTTGAGACTTCTCTTAGGGACAAAGGAAGGGCAATCATAGCTGTTGGGATGTAGCTGACAGTGTCTACAACAATTTTTTTTTTAACCATTTTCTTTCTCCCCAGTGGAGGCAGTACAACATCCCAAAGGGGCCCTTTGCCTCTGGATCCATCCAAGCTTCCTGTGGCCTGAAGGACAGTGCAATTTTTGTTCCAGACAGAGACACTGATAAACTTGTCACTGTTTTGAACCACCTGGGATCCAGAAAGCTTTGGAAAAAAAGCAGCTTGACCTGACCTTTCCCCATGATCAATATTTGTGCAAAATAAGAACAAAAAATATCAATGTAGAAACCTGAGAGAAGTTTCCCTTAGAGACCTCTTTCTATCACTGACCACCTTCTGTCAGCACAGGCCTGGCACCCCAACCAGCCTAAGCTTTTGGCCTACAAATTGTTTCTAGAAACATGAGTGTCCAATAAAAATATTAAATCCTTATAATAATGATATTAATTTGCTGAGGGTTATTATATACCAAGTATTGTGCAGAGAGGCTCTGTATCCATTACCTCATTTAATCTCATTTTAAATCTCATTTAAAAGAGTAATATGAGGGGCGCCCGGGTGGCTTAGTCGGTTAAGCGTCCGACTTTCGCTTAGGTCATGATCTCGCGGTTCGTGGGTTCGAGCCCCGCGTCGGGCTCTGTGCTGACTGCCAGCTGGGAGCCTGGAGCCTGTTTCAGTCTGTGACTCCCTCTCTCTCTGATCCTTCCCTGCTCGCAGTGTCTCTTTCTCTCTCTCCTAGAAATAAATAAAACATTAAAAAAATTTAAAAAAAAAATAAAAGAGTAATATGAGGTAGGTTTTGATAATAATTATTTGTGCATAGACGAGAAAACTGAGGCTCAGAGAGCTGAAGAATCTTGCCCATAGTCACACAGCCAGTAAGTGCTATAGTCGGACCTGGACGCTTCTCAACCTAGAAGGGTCTAGACCTACCGAGCTATGCTGCCACATTATATCCGTGGGGAGAGGAATTTTATCATAGAAGCGGTAGGTTGCCACTGAGGGGTTGTGAGCACAGGATTGCTTTCTCGTTTTAAAAATGGCATTTGGTGGGCCGCCTGGGTGGCTTAGTCGATTAAGCGTACGACTTTCACTTAGGTCATGATCTCGCGGTTCGTGGGTTCGAGCCCCGCGTCGGGCTCTGTGCTGACTGCCCGCTCAGAGCCTGGAACCTATTTCAGAGTCTGTGTCTCCCTCTCTCTCTGACCCTCCCCTGCTCACGCTGTCTCTCTCTCTCCTAGAAATAAATAAAACATTAAAAAAATTTTTAAAAATGGCATTTGGGCAATATCAGAGTGTTCCAAACTGCCCTCGGTAGGCTTGTTCAGCCCACCACCAGAGTTTATTTGAGAACTACCTTGGATGCCTCCTGGCATCAACCAAAGGAGCATTCTTTGATCTGTTTTATGTCTTGGATTCCATGTAATATTTCATTTGAGTGAAACATTTCACTATCCTTAGAAAAGAAAATTAGAAATCCTTTCATCTAGATGAGGGTGGAAAATCTATGGCCTGTGGGCCAAATCTGGGAAGTTGCCTATTTTTATAAATAAAGTTATATGGGAACATAGCCATACCCATGCACGGACATATTGCCTACATTTGCTTTTGTTGTAAATGGCAAAGCTAAAAAATTTACCATCTGCTCCTTTCCAGAAAACATTTGTGGACTTCTGATCTAGATCATGGTGTCTTAACATTGTCACTTGACATTTTGGGTCAGATAATGACTTTAATTTTTTAAGGGTTTTTTTTTTTTTTGAGAGATTACAAGAGCATGGTAGGGGAAGAGGCAGAGAGAAGGGGAGACAAAATCCTAAGCAGGCTCTGCACTGTCAGAGCAAAAGCTGACATGGGGCTTGAACCCATGACAGTGAGATCATGACCTGAACTGAGGTAAGATGCTCAACCAGCTAAGCCACCCAGGCTCCCATGAGTCAGGTCCTTATTTTTGTAGGATTCTGATCTATGTGTTGTAGGGTGTTGAGCAGTATCCTTGGCATCTACCCACTAGACCCCAGCAGCACCCCCCTCCCCAGTTGTCAACCAGCACCTCCAGTTCAGAACCACTGATCTAGATTATATTATGTTCTTTTTAGATCTAACATTCTAGACATTTATGGCTTCTTATAGTCATTTTAATGAAAGTGGCCAATAGATTTTTGACTCCCATCTTTATAGAATTTATTCAAGAGTGTTTAGGGAGAAACTACTGTGTGCCGTTGTGACGTCATTTTCTGGATGGATCTTTTTAGCTATTCAAACAACTCAAAATGGATCATTTTATCAACATATTTTAAAAATAACTCTCTTAGGGGCCCCTGGGTGGCTTAAACCAGCCAACTTTGGCTCAGGTCATGATCTCCTGGTTAGTGATTTGGAGCCCCACGTTGGACTCTGTGCTGACAGCTCAGAGTCTGGAGCCTGCCTCGGGTTCTGTGTCTCCCTCAGTCTCTCCTCCACCATAAACTTGCGCTCTGTCTCTATCTCTCAAAAATGCATAAATGTTAAAAAATAACTCTTTTAGAGGGCCTGTTTTGGCCTCATTTAAAGTGGCAGATGGTAACCTGGGGTGTGGGAAGGAGAAGGCTGGTGCTGAGGTATCAGTTTATCCAGATTGGACAAGTCAATTAAGTTTCTCTGACTTTCAGTTTTTTCTTCTCTGAAATGGGAACAATAATGACGGCCTTAGTGAGTGGTTGTGACAATCATAGGAGATAATGTGATGGAAACAAGGACCATAGAAAAGACAACATGGAGGGGCACCTGGGTGATTCAGTCGGTTAAGCATCCGACTTCAGCTCAGGTCATGATCTCGCACTCTGTGAGTTTGAGCCTCACGTCAGGCTCTGTGCTGATAGCTCAGAGTCTGGAAACTGCTTCAGATTCTGTGTCTCCCTCTATATCAGCCCCTCCCCCACTCACACTCTGTCTCTATCCTTCAAAAATAAATGAACGTTTAAAAAAAAAAGAAAAGACGACGTGGAGGTTATTTGCATATGCATCTCCAAAGCATTCAGCAACATTGAGCCAAAACACCATCTTCGTATGCCTTGGATTTTCAGGAGAATAAGAGAGAGATACCTCTCTGAAGCCCAGGAGTTTTGAGAAAGTTTATGAAACAATGCATTTTCTGAAGTCTCTTTGGGGCTGGTAAAAATGTGTCACTATATAGCTAATACATACAGGAGTATGGAGTAAAAGAACATTGAACATGTACCACATTTTATGACTTGGTGATTATAAACTCTCAGGAGCTGGAATATCAATGGAGGGTTAGACAAGAAAATGATTTTTTTCTTGTCAAAATCAAATGACTGATTATAATATGCCCAGGACCATAGTGTCAGTACCATAATTTTTTTTTTAAATCAAGTTTGGGACCCTAATACTTTCCATTTTCACAACGCCTCCTGCTTTGGTGAATTCTAAGAATTCAGAGATTCTCTGTACCTGGGCCATGGTCAAGTATTGAAATTATTGTCTCCAAATCTGTTTCACTGAACTAATAGCTATAGAGTTGTCTGTAGTTTAGACATTTCCCTGTGGCCAAAATATTGCACGATGGTGTAATCATGTAAGCAAATTACCTGTGGTTGAAATTTCGATTCATGTTCAGCTTTTCTAATGAGAGATTTTATAATTAGGTTCTGTGCCACTCGATGGGTGGCACTTTTTCTTGTGGGTCTATGTATGTGTGTGCATACATGGGAACGTTAAAGATGTGATGTGCAGAAGGCTGTCCAGGAAAAATGAACAGTGTGAAGGTGTCCATGCAAATGGTGAAACTATTGAGGACCTTTCCAACCAGCATGTGGAGCCTGGGATGGAAGTCAACAACTCTGAGCTGCATTCTGCTTTTTGCCAATTATGTGCTCTGTGTCCTTGAGAGAGAACCCCCATGCTGGGCCTCAATTTTCCCATCTGTAAAATGAGCATGTTAGATAAAACAGAGCTTTTGCCATTGAGGCTCCCACTCTTCCTCTCCATCAGGTCTTCCTCGTCCTCTGACCTTCAGCCCCATGTTTAGGCTATTTTAACATATTCAGTTCCAAGGCCTTCTCTTTTACCTCCCTTTTTCCAATTCATTGCCTCCTGCTGACTTGACTTTTAATGGCACTTTTATAGGATAATTTTCCAGAAAAGGTAAAATTGTGACTCTCGGAACCATCCAAAATAAATGTGTTGTGTTTGCTGGGTTGAGTAGTGTCCCCCCAAACTCATGTGTACCCAGAATCTGTGAGTGTGATATTATTTGAGGCAAGGATTTTTGCAGGTGTAACCGAATTGAGATGAAGTCATGTTGGATGAGGATGGTCCCTAAATCCGGTGCCTGGTGCCCTCAGAGAAGAAAGAGATTTGGAAGCAGACAGACAGGGAGAATGCCATGTGCAGACAGAGGCAGAGAGTCAGAGTGATGTATCTATGAACCAAAGGCTGCCAGCAAGCATGAGAAGTTAGGGGAAGCAAGGAAGGATCTTCTCCCAGAACTTCAGAGGGAGCATGACCCCATAGACACCTTGCTTTAAGACCTCTGTCCTCCAGAATGTTGAGAGAATAAGTTTCTGTGCTTTTCAGCCACTAAATTTGACATAATTTTTCACAGCAGCCCCTGGAAACTAATACATTGGGAGAAGGTAGTGGAAAATAATC
This sequence comes from Proteles cristata cristata, assembly GCA_017311185.1. Lineage (NCBI taxonomy): Eukaryota > Metazoa > Chordata > Mammalia > Carnivora > Hyaenidae > Proteles > Proteles cristata. Next base: position 92,328 of record JAESUZ010002024.1, on the reverse strand, counting down.
CTATGCAATTTGATGAACTTTTGTTGAAGGCCTACTACGTGGCTTCCAGCCTTGTGTGCCAAATGTATGGGATTTTGAAGGTGCCATTGATAACAGTCACCATTGATAACACATGGTAATGGCCACACAGTATGGGCTGATTCGCCTTCCTTTTTCGATCTTCCAAATGGATCCTTCTTTCCATTTCAATGTTTGGCTTCTGTCATTGGATGACATCCCTCCTATGGACCACTGCAAACCCTGTCAGCCCCACCTCTGAGCCCAGATGCTGCTGTGGTAACCACTTGAGAGCAGATATAAACAGACTTCAACTGGCCAGACTTCACCCTGTACCCTCAGGATGTACCTCTAGCTTCTTAGGGATTCTCTGACATCACAGTGCTAACGCAGGTGGCTTGTAGGTACTTACTGGCATTCCTCTGGGATCCAAGAGTGTGTGTGTATGTGTGCATGTGTGCATGTATGTGTATAGTTAATGCCCATAGGGCCACCCATGAACAATGCACACAGGGCATCTTTGCATTGCTTTTTCCTTTCCTCTGCGTCTCTTCCCTGAACCCTCACTCCAGCTCCCTACAATCACTGCCCAAGTAAGCCACCAGCACACTGGCCCTTGTCACTGGTCACACTCTCAGGTGACCTAGACTGAGATGGCATTCCCCTCACCACACAGAGCCTTCCTCTGTCAGCCCTTTCTTCTGCACAACCTCAAACTTGAGTCCTTCTCCTCTTTGCTTTGGGACCATTTACCTTCTGCACCATTTTGATCATAACGGGATGCAAATGTGAAGTATTAAGGGGGTGGAGACAGTTGAAACGTCCTTCCAGATGTTGATGTCACTTTACCTTACATGCCAAGCGTTGCTCTTGACAACAGAGTGAAGTCCTCATTGTCCCGGCTCAGATCCCTCAGGTGCCTCTGGGGGCCTGTGGCCAGAAAGTGAAGGGCCATTTCTAGCTCTCTATTGTTTCTTTCAGGCAGCAATTGAGAGCCTTTAGGGGCTCTGAGTGCAGTGTTGTATTGGTTTCCTATGGCAACCACAACAAATGACCACAAACGAATAGCTCAAAACAGTACACGTCTATCATCTTATAGTTCCAGTGGTCAGCGGTCTGAAAATCAAGGTGTTGGCAGGGACTACATTCCCTTTAGGGGTTTTAGAGGAGTATCTCTTTCCTTGTGTTTTCCAGCTTCTGGGGGCCACTGTCAGTGCTAAGCTTCTGGTCCCCTCCTCCAACCTCAGAATGTACCATTTTCACCTCCAAGTCCATCATCCTATCTCTGACTGATATGCTGCCTTTGTCTTAAAAGGACCACTGTGGTGAGATGCCTGGGTGGCTCAGTTGGTTATGGTCCAACTCTTGATTTTGGCTCAGGTCCTGATCTCATGATTTGTGAGATTGAGCCCTGCTTTAGGCTCTGTGCTGACAGCGTGGAGCCTGCTTGGGATCTCTCTCTCTCTCTCTCTCTCCCTCTCTCTCTCTGCCCCTCTCCTATTTTCACTCTTTCCACCTGTCAAATAAAAATGAATAAACTTAAAAAAACAAAAGGCCAACTGTAGTTACATTGAGCTCAGCTAGGTCATCCAGGAGAATCTTCCCATCATTATACCCTTAATTTAATCCATCTACAAATTCCCTTTGCTGGGTGTTACCTTTATCATATTCATAGGTTCTGGGGATTAAGGCATGGAAATCTTTGGAAGGGACATTATTCTGCCTACCTCATTTCCCCCCCCCCATCTTATTTGTGACATTGGTGAAAAGATCCTGTCTATCTCCCCATCCATCCATCCATCCATTCATCCATCCATCCATCCATATCATCTATCATATATCTGTCTACTGGCCTATATACTTACCTATTTTACTCACCATGATTCTTAAGTAATGAGGGACTTTTATATCGGCATAATTCTCAGACAAAATGAAACTTTGAACAAAAAAACCTTCAAACAATGAAATCACTACAAAGGAACAAGATAATTTTAGAAATGACACATGGACTCTGAAGCACTTCGTTCAAAAGCAAAGTTCTTTTCAGGAGCAAATATTATTAAGCGGAAGTCTCAGCTTATCTCAGGACCTCACTAAATCACTGCTCATCAAACTGGGTCCAAAATGAAGTTCCTGCTCAAAGATACCAAACTCCTGCTCAGCCATTAGTGGATAAGACTAGGTTGAGATCTTAATATTTGGGCCATTTCTTCTCTTCCAGTCCTTGCAGGTAGATATTTTTCTTTTTGGGGGGCAACCACCAGTGACTTAAACAAGAAGTGATTTACCATTTCCTACCAAAGAACACTGGTAATAACAGAGGACCATACAAGTCTGCTATAGTTTGTGTAAATGTCTGCACACCATCAGATTCCCATGTTGTGCTTTCTTTTCTTCCTATTGAAGCCGTCCTAATGGTTATATATACAAGATCATGACCTCAGAAGACTGTGTTCTGTTGGCTGTATGATGGAGAGAACTGAGAGGTTGTTCCAATGCTTCAGGGTCATGGCTTCTAGAGAAGGTATCAATTTTCTATTTAAAATGACCTCTGGCCACATATTCATTGATGAGCCTGAGCCTGTGATGTAATTAATCCTTCAGCTAATAGCCAGAAGGGAGTGCATGGTGAAGACAGACAGGGCTACACTTCTCCAAGCCAGGAATGTTACCTCCAACGGTAACTTCCATTGTGTCCCATGTTGGTGAGGGAAGCGAGAGTTAAGATTATAACCAAGGGCTAGAGAGTTCAGGGGAAATTCATTCCTTTTCTCTGGCATTTGCTGAGACAACATCTTTATGAGCTGAGTCTATCTCCCTCCTACTAAGGCCAGTTTACCAGAGGAAGGATTATGATGGATGCTTTATCTTTGGACTTGGTAGAGCAAGTGTTAAGAGTTTGTGTCTTTGAACATGCCAACACTGACTTTGAAAAAGGCAATGATTTTGGACAGAAGTTTCAACCTCAGAGCAGTTGTCCTTGACAACCTCCAGCTCTTTCATAACCCTACGTTCACCATTCTTTGCAGCTAATCCTCTCCATCCTATTTAATAAATAATAGACCTCCCTCTTTCCTTCCTCTTCTGCCTCCATTCCGGATGGATCTACTTTTTTGTGTTATTCCTTTGATCAGAAACATTAGATAGCCTCCCATTTCATAGCCTTTCTACTGAATAGGGCACAGCCTTCTGGGTCAGATCCAAGGTTATAGCCTTGTCTTGTCTCCTATTCTTGCCCAGAAAGTTCTGGCTATCAATGATCCCTAGTCTTTTCCTATCTCCACCTCTTTGCTCAACACTCATTTAAAAATAAAAAACTTTTTAACATTTATTCATTTTTGAGAGACAGAATGTGAGCAGAGGAGGGGCAGAGAGAGAAGGAGACACAGGATCAAAACTCATTTTTACTTAGAACTTGCTCTTCCATCATTGCCTACAAATTTCTATCTCTTCTGCAATGGACAGTTGAAGTGCTTTTGGTCCCGGGATTTTCTCAACCAGACAAAGCCTTTTACTCCTTGAAACTTTTCTCCCAAGATAGTGTTTCTGTAAAGTTTTTTCTTAGACACTGTTTCTGAGAAATGGTCGGCCCATCATCAAGTATAATTTTTTTTGTTTTTTGAATTACTGGTTTAGGTGCACCTGGGTGGCTCAGTCAGTTCAAGGTCCGCTTTAGCTCAGGTCATGATCTCATGGTCTGTGAGTTCGAGCCCCAGATTGGGCTCTGTGCCTGGAGCCTTCTTCAGATTCTGTGTCTCCCTCTCTCTCTCTGCCCTTCCCCTCGTCTATCTCTCAAAAGTAAAATTAAACACCAAAAAAAAAAGTTTAAGTTACTGCTTTACATGTCATAATTCTCTTAAAAGATTGACTTAACTATGAATAACTTTAATTTATATTGTCCAGATTATCAAACTCCCTATCCACATAGAATTATTTAATTAGCTAGGATGATATATTTTATTAAAAAAAAACACCAAAAAACTGTAGCAGTTTCAAAGCATTATTTATTTAGTTTGTTTTTTCGAACTTATTAAAACCAGAGGCTTTTGCTCTTCAACAGCTTAACAAGACAAATCCAAAAATTTTGCATAAAATTCCATAATGTTCTCAAATCCTTGAAGCCCATCTGTACACTATGAACCTTGTTAGCCCAAGATGAAGAACTTGTGGGTTTTTTTTTTTTCTTGGTGTTTTTTCATTCTCTTTATTTCTATCAATTTGAATCTTTTTTTCTACAAAAAGTTTATTGTCAAGTTGGTTTCCATATAACACCCAGTGCTCATCCCCACAAGTGCCCTCCTCCATGCCCATCACCCCCTTCCCCCCCACACCCATCAGTCCTCAGTTTTTGTCAGCATTCAAGAGTCTTTCATGGTTTGCCTCTCTCCCTCTTCCCCCACCATTTCCCCCCTTCTTCTCCCCCTTGTCCTCAGTTATGTTCCTCCTAATCCTCCTATACGTGCAAACATATGATATTTGTCCTTCTCTGCCTGACTTATTTCGCTCAACATAACACCCTCAAGGTCCATCCATGTTGCTACACATGGCCAGATTTCATTGTTTCTCATTGCCATGTAGTATTCCATGGTATAGATAAACCACATCTTCTTGATCCATTCATCTGTTGATGGACACTTAGGCTCTTTCCATGGTTTGGCTATTGTGGAGAGTGCTGCTATGAACATTGGGGTACATGTGCTCCTATGCATCAGCATTTCTGTTTCCCTTGGGTAAATTCCTAGCAGTGCTATTGCTGGGTCATAGGGGAGTTCTAGTGTTAACTTTTTGAGGAACTTCCACACTGTTTTCCAGAGGGACTCCACCAGTTTACATTCTTGTGGGGTTTTTTTTAATGCTTTTTTTTTTATTTACTTTGGGAGACAAAGAGAGTGTGTGCACATGATCGGGGTGGGGCAGAGAAAGAGAGATAGTCCCAAACAGACTCCATGCTGTCAGCACAGAGCCTGACACAGGGCTCAATCTCCCAAACTGTGAGATCATGAACTGAGCAGAAATCAAGAGCTGGACACTTAACCAACTGAGCCACCCGGGCACCCCAGGAACTTGTGTTTTGATAGATTAATTCTCCTGCATTTTATATGAGCTGATGCAGAAGAGAACTCTACTTGGCATTGTCAATAGACAACTTCCAGAAAGATTAATATTAAACTTGATTCAACAAATGTAATTTTTATGGGTTTACTTCAAAAGGAGAAAGGCCTCTATGTGGGCCTCGAAGAGGTCAGGACATTATAAATGCCATTCTGCTCAGTTGTGAGTGAAAGACACATTTTGGCTCTTTATTGATCCCAAATGCTTAAATCCAAGTCACTTAGGGCTCGAACTACCCCCTTTTAATGGCATAAAAATAACTTCCCCAGATCATTAGCAAACCATTTCCTGCATCAGATTCAATGCACGGATAAAATAATAAGACCCAGATAAGCCCCTCTGGTCTCCATCTGGCTATTTCTATTTAAACAAGAGTGACACTATATCTACTCAGTACTAAATCAACTGCTTGGGGGTGTCTTTACAGTTCTATAAAAGCTGTTAAAACAGCTGTGGGCCAAGTAATTAATGAATTGACAAAACTAATTGACCTAATTTGGTCATTATTAGACTAGAGAAAGCAGTCCACATGCATGCCGTAGAGTTTTGGATGGTAGCTTTCCTCAGAGCTTTGGTGACACTGCATGAGCATAAAATGGAAATTGTGTGCTCTCCCTCTCTGTCTGTCTGTCTCTCAGCTCCAAGTCTGTGGTGCTTCTCTCTCAGAGAGCCACTTCACCATTTTCCCAGCTCTCTGCTCCGTTCTGTTGATTCTTATTGTGTACTTTTCCTTGTCATTCCCGTCACTGACTTTGCTACCTATTGCTTCACACCCAGACAGCAGCAGTGCCTTCCCATCAAGGTCAGGACTTCTATTCTCACCTCCTTGCAAGCAAATTTCTCTAAAAAATCTATCGCTTTTTATTTACATAAAAAACTGTGTGACCGGGGCGCCTGAGTGGCTTAGTCAGTTAAGCGTCCGACTTCCGCTTGGGTCATGATCTCGCGGCTCGTGGGTTCGAGCCCGGCGTTGGGCTCTGCGCTGACTGCCAGCTCAGAACCTGGAGCTTGTTTCAGTCTGTGACTCCCTCTCTCTCTGACCCTCCCCTGCTCACGCTCTCTCTCTCCTAGAAATAAATAAAACATTAAAAAAAAAAAAACTGTGTGACCATTCTCTTTATTAAAGGACATAAAGGATGCAACTGAAATCTCATTGACAACCTTCTCATCCCCCAAACTGTGTTCCTCTTTCCAGAATGTTCATATGTGTCAATTTGATATGTGAGCTTCTAGACAGCATTCTTTGTATTTGCAAATACATGGGCCAATAGTAAGTGTATAGAAACGTTATGTGTGTGTTGGTAGTATCGTAATTCATTATAGTTTGGCAACATGCTTTTTTAACTCAATGATACGACTTAGAGATTTTCCCAAAGTCTTTTTCTTTTTATTAAAAAATTTTTAAGGCTTATTTACTTATTTTTGACAGAGAGACAGAGTGTGAGCAGAGGAGAAGCAGAGACAGAGGGAAACACAGAGCTTGACATGGGGCTTGAACTCACAGACCACGAGACCATGACCTGAGCTGTAGTCAAGCGCTTAACCAACTGAAGCACCCAGGCGCCCCTTTCCCGAAGTCTTACATACAGCTTGACTTTATTCTTTTTAATTGTTGCATGAAATTCCATAATCTAAATACAGCAAAGCTTATTAGGCCATTTTCCTCTTGATATTTGCGTATTTTTGCTATGAAAATCACTACAATTTATTTCTGCGTTTTCTAAAACACCCTTTGTTGAGCGCTGTCTATACAACTTTCAGGTGCCTGGGTGGCTCAGTCGGTCAAATGTCCCACTTCAATTCCGGTCACGATCTTATGCTTCGTGAGTTCAAGCCCTGCATCGGACCCTCCACTGACAGTATGGAGCCTGTTTGGGATTCTCTCTCTCCCCCTCTCTTTCTGCCCCTCCCCCCACTCATGCTTTTTCTCTCTCTCTCAAGTAAATAAACCTAAAAATTAAAAAAATATATTAAAAAAAACCTTTCAGGTGCCTACACCACCAACTCCAAATGGCATTTGGGGAGTGTGCCCCTTATTCTCTTTTACTCTGGTACTTCTTACTGGACCCCTACCACATGCCCAATACCAAGCTGGTGTTCCCATCCCTTAAACACCCCTTGTGCTTTGGCTCATTCAGAACATTGGCATCACTCAGAATGAGCCTCAATCTTCTTACATGGTTACGATCGTCTCCAACACTTACCTATATATAGTGGCTATTATATTCTGGTCGTTTGCTAACACTTTACCTGTTTCTCATACTTCCCACTGCTCTATGATATGGGTTCATAATTATACCCCTCTTACAGAGCAAGAAACTAAGACCTAGCAAGATTCAATAATTTGCCCAAACTTACCTGGCTTGTAAGTGGCGTCGCCAGGATTCAAACCCAGGCAGCCTGGCCCCAGAATCTATTCTCTTAGTCACTCATCTGTACATTTTCTCTGTTACAAATTGTATGCCACTGCCACCTTGAAGCCCTCCCTGATCACCACTCCAGACCTCTCCATTTATTCTCCTGTTCAACAAACGTTTTCGAGCTCCCTATCATGCGCATATTCTATGTCAGATTCTGGGGATGTATTCCCAAACAAAATGGTGCTGTCTATGACCTGAACTTGTCAGAGTAATAAACACAACTCCATACGCAGTGCTGTCCACACTACTCAGAGGGCCTTGTTGCATGCTACTAGTTACCATTTTGTGGATATGTTTTGGATCTTCTAGACTCCTTTAGAGGAACACTTGCGTTTTTGCTATTGGGCATCTCTCCACACTTAGCTTACCCTGGTTGCTTAATTAGCATTTAATGGTGATGATGCTATAATAGACATTGGTCCCTACAGATCAAGTCTTACTTACAAAAATATTTGAGATTCAGTGCCAGGTAAACCCAAGGAATTGCCTATATGTCTAACTCCCACCTCTGTGTCCAGAGCACCATTTGACATACTGCTAAAACCCACTTGGTGAGGACTTTGATGTCTCTGCCGAGGAAGTAGGACTTCAGTATCTAACGATCATCTGAAGGAACTCATCCAAGGTGTTGGGTCTTCTTAAGGCAGATGAAGGAATCCTGGGGGCTGCACTGATGTGGTTTTGGGATGATGGGGGCTTAGACAATGGATCTTGGCTCTTGAACCCTGAGCATCTCACACGAAGGCAGACAAAGATTTTAAAAGTTCCTGTCCATCAGAGTGGCTGTGTATCTGTAAGACCATTGCCTTCTGTAAGACCTTTGAACCCACGCCTCCAGCAGGTTGAAACAGCAAACAAAAAACCCACAAGCTTAAAAAAATGGGAAAGGATTGAACTAGAAGGTGCAGAATTGTATGCTCCACACCATTAATGCCAGCAAAAGGCAAGAAAAAAAAAAAAAGACACTGGACCAACTTGGCTAAAATTGTGTCTTATTTACATGCCAGATAACACCTTCTGGAAGGTATCATTTGCTTATTGATCCACTTCCAACACTGGGAATTAAACTCAGTCCATTTACTTGTTCTGATCATTTTTAGCAAAACATCCTCCCTTTTAAAAAATTTTTAATGTTTTTTTATTTTTGGGAGAGAGAGAGAGACAGCATGAGCAGGGTAGAGGCAGAGAGAGAGGGAGGCACTGAACCTGAATCAGGCTCCAGTTTTCGGAAGAGGCTCTGAGTTGTCAGCACAGAGCCCAACATGAGGCTTGAACCCACGAATCATGAGATCATGACCTGAGCCGAAGGCAGAAGCTTAACCCACTGAGTCCCCCCCCCCCCAGGCACCCCGAAATGTCCTTTCTTCTGCAGGCTTGTCCTCCATCCTTGCTCAGAAAAGGAGAGTGTTTTGTCTCATTCCAACACTGTATTTGTTCAACACTTGGCAGGGATAAACATAGCCTTGGAAGGGCAATTCATTGTTTCTGCTTCACAAATGAAATAAAGCTGATTGCTCAAGGTAGTAACAGACTGACTGTTAGATTACGGGTCTCCAAATCCTTGTCCGGCCACCAGGGCTGCACCGAGATGCTTTCCTTCTTTGTGCCAGATCTATCTTTTCTTTAAGTTTATTTATTTATTTTGAAAGAGACAGAGACAGCATGAGTGGGGGAGACACAGAGAGAGAAGGAGAGAGAGAGAACCCCAAGCAGGCTCCACACTGTCAGCACAGAGCCCAAAGCAGGGTTCAAACCCACAAAACCATAAGATAATGATCTGAACCAAAACCTAGAATCTGATGCTTAACCGTCTGAGCCACCCAGGTGCTCCCCAGGTCTATCTTTTAACAGTAATGCCAGCACTAGCCTCAGAGAGCTGCAGACAATTCAAAATCGCATCCCACTCCTACACAGGCTGAGCCCTATAAAACCAGGCAGCCCTTGGTTCCCCCCAAACATCCCGTGGCTTTTTACGCCTCTTTGCTTCTGCACATATAGTAGCTCCCTCTTTCCTGCTTACTTAGCCCCTTTTGTGTGATGAGACTCAGTTGGAACGTCACTTCCTCTGGGAAGTCCTCCCTGCTGTTATTGGTGGCTCCAAATTCTTGAGATGACACTTTCCTTTAATATTTATCACAAATATCTAGAGCTTCAATCCAAGAGAAGACAGGAAATCCAGTATGTTTGTCCTGTACCTCCGGGTGTTCTTGGCTGAGCCCTGGAGTTGGGGAGCTTACTCTCTCCTGGTCATCTTCCACTCAGAGTCTCTGACTGTTGAATTTCTCACCTCCTGCAACTGCTCTCTTCTCTCCCTTACCCCCTGAGCGTGACCCGTACTGACAGTCTTCCAAGATCTTCAGTGTACCACTGACATAGGTTGTCTTGTTTAGCAGATATTTATTTAATGGAAGAGGTTTTGCTCATAGCAGGAGATTACATCATGGAACAGGACGGACAATAACTTGAGATGAAATATTAGATGTCATGATCCCAAGAATCCATAAAAGCTTTCCTGGTGCTGGGCATTTCTCACTGGCTTGTGTCTTAGCTGAGGATTTCACTTTCTATCACTTCCTGCCTCAGCTTCCCTGGATATCTGCTGCCCACTTCCTTTGCCAGCCTCAAACCTTTAACATTCTTGTGACTTTTCTCTAATGCAGAGCATTCTAACTCTCTTCTCACCTCTCCCCCAAACTAATTCTGCTTTACAATTCCAAAAATTCCATGAAGATGGCTCCACTGAATGAAGGACCCTCTTGCCTGATCTCTCTCTTCAGTGCTACAACATATGTATGGATTTGTGGACATTGCTGTCTCTTTACTTAGCCTCCCTGATGGGTGAGAAAATGGAATTTTAAAAACATTTTAATGTTTATTTATTTTTTTAAACATTTATTTATTTTTGAGGGACAGAGAGAGATAGAGCACTAGCAGAGGAGGGGCAGAGAGAGAGAGAGACACAGAATCTGAAGCAGGATCCAGGCTCTGAGCTGTCAGCACAGAGCCTAATGCAGGGCTCGAACCCATGAACCATGAGATCATGAACTAAGTTACCCAGGCGCCCCTAATGTTTATTTATTTTTGAGAGAGAGAGAGAGAGAGAGACAGAGCACAAGGGGGAAAGGGACAGAGAGAGAGACACACAGAATCCAAAGCAGGCTCCAGGCTGTGCGCTGCCAGCACAGAGCCCGACCTGGGGCTCAAATGCATGAACCATGAGTTCATGACCTGAGCTGAAGTCGGATGCTTGACTGACTGAGCCACCCAGGCACCCCAGAGAAAATGGAATTGATACAAAGGAAGCAGTCAAAGACTCTGATTTCTTTTTTCCCATATTTGTTTATGGTTTGCATTTTAGTTTTACAATGAGCACGTATTGGTTTACTGGTGTGTTTGTAATAAAATTGTTAATGCAAAAAACTTTAAACTGTGCTTTGAAACCAAAGTGTTGCTTTTTTTCCGTTCTTTGGACAGTATTCAATTCTCGTACAGGAGTTTCTTTCACAGGGCCTCTGTAAACAGAAGAGGAGCAACATAAAGATTTATTTTCTTCTTGTCCAGAGCAAAGCAAGTCCTTTGTGTCAGTCTTCCCAGATACTATATGAGAAGTCAGTGACTGTATCTTAATCATTTTTGTAGCATAAGAAAAAATTGTGCTTCCGTGGAAAATTACCTACTGTCTAGAGCATGTTCCTCTGGGTTATCAACTGCTAGCCTTGTATTGTCTACTCTGTAAAGTGTAGATAATTGATAGCAATGCAAAATAATTCGTGCCTGTAGACATGCAAAAATTCTGTATGATAGAGGCTCACATCTGTCTATACAGTGGAGGCTCCCAAATTGTGGACAAGGCCAGTTTTGCTTCCATTTGCATTTTGATTTCAGTATCTCTCCCCAGTCTCCACATTTTCTTTTGAACTGATAGAAACATATCACCAGTTCTCTCATTAATGACTTAAATAAGTTCTTTAACACGTTTGGACTTTACATCTTATACTCTGTATGAAAGTCATGATTTCACCTTTTCTGAATTTGAACATGATCCTTCATCAGTGTCTCCACTGTCTGGGCCAAGGACTGATCCATGGCAGCCCACAATACGTGCTTGTTGAATGAATGGATACATGAAAAACAGGAATGTGTGTCTTCATTGCTATTAATATAACGTTAGTTGAAGTGTGTGCATTGTTAATAGGTTTGAATTTGCCTGTTGCTTCTTAGTTAATGGCAATGTTGGTGATAGCCTGGGGTTTCCCTGAGCCATATCCATTCCATTTTATTCTAATTAGAAAAATATATTTCAGAGAACTTGAGAAAGATAGAAAGTATAAAGAACAAACTGTAACCTTCCTATAGTCCCCAAGTAATCACTATTAATTCCATTAATTCCTTGTAGTCTTTTCTCTGCATCTGTTGATTCAATGAGAATTTACTAAGCACCTGCTGTGTGCCGGGCACTGTGGCTGTCACGGCAAAGGAAACACACAAGACACCATCCTTTCGGAGCTGACGTGTTAAGTGGGTGGGAGGGGAGAAAATATAGAGGAACAAATGAATAAGAAAATCCCAATCAATAAAGAGCCCATATATGCTTCTCAATGCATATTTTCTGTTGGTTTGCATGATTTGCAAAATTAACTTCAAGTCACCTACCCTTTATTAACAGCCCATGCTCAAATGCATCAGTATGGAATTTGGTGTTTCAACTGGCATCTGACTCTCTGAGCCACCTCTCTCTTCCACGCCCCCCACCAAACGTGCCACCACCAGGTGGATGGCGTTGAAGGTGTTCACCTCGCCAAGATCGATGCCTCTACTGCTCCTCAAAGCCTCTGAGACTCAGAGTCAGGCTTTCAACATAAACATCCTTCCAGGGGAACCCAGAGTAATTTTTTTTTTCTGTAGGGTTGCAAACAAGAGGGAGATGCCCAAAGTGCTGGGAACTCAAGTGTCCCTTTGATTTGTCCTTGAGTGGAGGCGAGGGGCTCCCACATGGAGAGAAAGAGTGACAGTAGCAGTGGAGAGATGAGGCAGTGAAGTTGGATATTCTCTTGGAAAGTAGTTGCTCCCGCAGGGGCACCACGCACCTTTGGTGAGAAATCACAGTTTACTGGCATTCAGACTTCGTAGTTTTCTTGTCAGCATGTTTCATGCTCAGGGGAGCGCCTGGGTGGCTTAGTGGGTTAAGCATCCAACTTCAGCTCAGGTCGTGGTCTCACAGTTTGTGGGTTCGAGCCTCATGTCAGGTTCTGTGCTGATAGCTCAGAGCCTGGAGCCTGTTTCAGATTCTGTGTCTCCCTTTTTCTCTCTGCCCCTCCCCCACTCAAACTGTCTCTCTCTCTCTCAAAAATAAATAAATATTAATTTTTTTAAATTAAAGATTCCTCAAATTTGAAAACTTATATTAAAATTTGAGAACCTTATCTGAGAGTCCATATCTTGAGATGAAAGAATGTGTGTGTGTGTGTGTGTGTGTGTGTGTGTGTGTGTGTGTGTGTGTGTAAATTTTAGGCTAGCTCCCACAAATTAACCTTGCTTTAGGGTTGGGAAGAAAGTGAGACTGTTTGAACGGCTTACATCTAATCAGTTCCAAGTCATCACTTAATATTGATTGATAATGACTTTCCTGTGGGCCAAATTCACAAGCTTGCTTCTTTCTATGAACTGGGACATGAGGTCCCTGGTATTGTGAAATACCCTATCAGTCTTATCATATGTTTAGAGACAAGAAGGGTGATATCTATTTAGCCTGTCTGTCTGTCTCTGTCGCTGACTGTCATTTTCTCTCTCTCACTTTCTCTCTGTCTCTTCCACTCTGATTCTGATATTTTATAACTTCTTTTGTCCTACTTAGTGGCAAATGGAACAATGTCTCAAGTCAGACATCTAAAAATAAAGCAAGAGGTCTCTTCCAAACATAGGCATCAGAGAGAGAGAGAGAGAGAGGAGAGAGAGAGCACTTGTCTTGGAGAGCATTTTCACCTATTTTTTCTCCTTATACGTGTTTCTCGACTTCTCTCATCCAAATGTTGATTACTGATCTTTAGTATGTTTTAGACTCTTTACCTCCATATAGGAAACTGGAGGAAGGCGGCCATATCCTTTCCCTGTCCCAGCCCCTTCAGTTGCTATGACCCCAGGGTCCTGAAATAATGTAGATTGAAAAAGAAACCAACTGGCTGGCAAAATCTTAGGAGCTGTGGCTGGACTAGACATGATTGTGAGTGGCTTTGACAAATACTTCTTCTTATTACCAGTTCTCTTCCCGAATGCATTTCTTTAGCCTCCCAAAGAGAACATCATCAAGAGACTCCAGGTAAATTCCTTTGCAGCCTTGACTCCCTGACCCAAGAGGCTCCTGCCCTTCATCGTGTGGGAGAAGAAGGAGAGGTTTCTAATTCAGACTGTTTGCTGCTTCTATTCATTCAAATAAACTCCGGCCTTGACGTCTCGATACCAAACCTCTTGATTTTATAAACCCGAAAGGGGAAACATCTGTCTCTCATCTTTCCCACCTTGTTCTTTGAAGGCTAACAGTATTACCCATGATCCGCAGGAAAGATATTATACAGGTGAATCTGAACATGATGATCTAGGGAAGGAAGGAAAAGAAGATTATGTGCACAACATCCCTGACAATGGGAAAGGTGGTGGGGGGTTTGAACTTTTCTGTCCAAATTAACTGACAATTTCATTTGGTTGGTAGCCCTCTTATAAGACCGATGTCCCCTCTGTGGATGTAAAAGTTTACCTTAACTGACTATAAACCCAGTGTAGACAAGATTGTCAATATGTCTTTGTCAAAGCCACCATTACGTCCCAATCAGGTTACTGCAACAGCCTCTTGAATGGCTTCAGTATTTCTATACCTACCTCTATCATATATTCTTCACACGGCAGCCAGAGTAATTTTTTTTAAAGCATGAATCACATTATATTACTCCCTTGTCTAGTACCATCCAGTGGCTTCTCTAGCATAAAGTGGAAGCTGTTCACCATGGTTGACAAGGTCAGTCTCTACCCATGATCATTTCTGTTCCCTCTTCCATCCACTTAACCAAGTTTCCAAAATCTGAAGTTCCCACCCCAGGGCCTTTGCACTCCCTGTTTTCCTTTCCTAGAAGACTCCTGTGTCACTGGTTCCTTCCTGTCATTCAGATCTCAGATTAAACTTCATTTCTTCATGCTGTATCAAAGAGCCACTCTCTCATTCTCTGTCACTGCATGTACATTTAGTTTTTTAAAGCATTCATCTCTGTATGATCTTTTTCTTTGTTTTTTTTCTCATTCTTCTTTTTTTTTGTCTTCTTCCCCCACCCCTCCAAATATGAAAGCTCCTAGAGAGCAGAGGTCTTACCTCCCTTGTTCACTGTCATCCTTTTGCTTAGCACCTAGTACAAGCTTTGTGTGTAGTAGGTGCTCAGTAAGTATTTATGGACTGAATAAATGATTGTTATCGTATCCCCTCCATTCTAGATCAGAGGCTGGATTTTCTTTGGGAAGGAAAGGATGCTTTTGCATTGACTATGTTTGTAAACCACTGCAAATGGATGTGAGGGTGGGAACCACCGACTTCTAGAAACGTGGGCTCCTGAGGTTACCAGCATTCACCCCACCATGCCTGAGCGACACCTACTCCCTCGCAGTCTGTTTCAAGCCATTGATCTCCGAGTGTGGCCCAGAAGCAGCTGTAATTAACTGCCTGAGCTTTGAAAAGGTTTGCCAAGCTAAACTAGAGCAACTGCCGTTTGTAAACAGTAGTTAGCTAGAAGAAAAGGTAAAATTGCATGTGTCATCCTGTTTTCCATCATATGCATTTTGAGGTTCAAAGGGATAAATACCAAAACGAATATCCCAGTGCTCTCATTTGTACTTGCCTTCGAAAGAGGCAAAGAAAAAGCTTTCAAGTAAAGTAGAGCGGTGGGTACCGCTCTTTTTATATGCTCAGGCCGGGACTGTTGAAGGAGCAAAATAGCCATGTCGGTGAGAACCATTTCTCACCTGTCAACTACGCCCAGTGAGACATTTTACAGAAACAAGTGCAATTACTTTCATCATAATTGTGGAGTTTGATATTGCCAGCCCTATTCTGTAGATAAGGCTGAAACTGAAGCCCAGAGGTAAATAACCCAGTTGAGTGATTCATTTTTCCATTAAAGCATTCATTGGTTCATTCACTCCTGCATTCATTCAAGATTTATTAGGCATCTGTGTGCAGCAGGGATTTTGCTTAGAGGTTGTGTATGCAACAATGAGTAGAACAGATTCAGTCCTTCCCTGCCCTCCTAGAGCTTAGAGTTCCCAGTAAGGATGAGAATTCAACACACAACGGTGCAGAGAAATATTGAGTTCTTACAGTAGAGCAAAGGCCATGAAGGGAAAACAAACAGAGCACTAGGTAGAGATGAAAGGGAACCTTCTTCAAATGAGTGGCCATGAAGGGGTGTGGGGGAGAAGTGTCCCAGGGAGGGGGGATGGTAGATGTGATACACCTGGGCCAGGAAAGAGCTTGGTGAGGTCTGAAGTTGGACAGCCTCATGTGGCTGGATGATGGCGAGCCCAGCAGAAAACGCTGGCTGCCAGACCGGAGGGTTATTTGAAAATTAGGATTTTATTCCACAAGTAAGCAGTAGCCATAAGAGGGGATGTCTGAGACTGCTTGCTTTTTAACTTTATAAAAAGCTGCGAACGTCCCAGAATGCTCCCTAACACATTCTCTTGGGGTCATCTTGGAGGAAGAGAATTAATACCCCTATTTGCCAAGCACAGTACCTTCCAACTCCAGGAGTCTGCAGAGTAACTCTACCAATGGTACCCTCAGACAGTCCCCAACAGCTAAGGATGTTGACTCTTATAAGGCTCAGATGGAGTAATAAAAATATCCAGCCACTAAAAAAAATAAAGAAATGAATTGAAAGGACAAGCAAAGATGTGATTATATCCAGTTACAAAGTAGCAGGTGTTGCACGATCCTATTTTTTTTATGCTTAAAAAAAAACCCTATGCATTGGGAAAATGAAAATCCTAGTCGAATATTTATCAAAGTGCTGAGTCTGGGTGGGATCCCAGGTATATCTACCTCCCATCATAACCATGAGAGTAGACATTGCCAGCACTGATTCTAAATGAGGGGAAACTAAAAGTCAGAGGCAAAAGGGCTGCCTGGGTGACTCAGCTGGTTGAGCATCCAACTTAGGCTCAAGTCATGAGTTCAGCTCACAGTTCGTGAGTTCAAGCCCCGCGTCGGGTTCTGTACTAATAGCTCAGAGCCTGGAGGCTGCTTCAGATTATGTGTCTCCCTCTCTCTCTGTCTCTTCCCTGCTCAGGCTCTCTCTCTCTCTCTCTCTCTCTCAAAAAAAAAAACATTAAAAAAATAGTCAGAGGCAACACAAGAGTTAAGTTGTAGATTCAGTCATTCGTTTGTTCATTTGTTCAAGAAATATTTATTAGGCCCTTACTATGTAGCAGAGGCTGTCCTAGATCCTGAGTTTTCAAATGATGAATGTACCAGATGGCTTTAAAAAATGTATTCTGAATTATTTCAGACATATTAAAAATGTATCAAGGAAAAAGTATAAGGAATATCCAGGTGTCCAGTACTTAGCCAAACAAATAAAATATCACCAATCCAGTTCAGGATCTCTTGTGTTAGTCCTTTCCTGTTACACTCCCCACCCCTTCCCCTTAGGGATAAACACTGCTGTAACTTGGATGTTAATCACTTTCCTACATTTCTTGGATCACAGTTAATTTTTATCTCCTTTTTTGCATGCTCACATTTTTTAAATTTTCTGCTGTGAACACATATCCTTTCAAGAAATATACCCAGTAAAATTTATTATTTTTCAAAACCCAGTGGAGATGATGGAAATTGGGCTTGGAACACACACACACACACACACACACACACACACACACACACACACACATACTTGTTTCCAAAACCTGCAATCACTGACCTTTCTTTGTCCTGGTGGGTCCTTTGACCTCTGCTGCCCTGGCTTTCCTTCTAGGCCTCTCTCCCAAGATCTAGAAAACCAGCCAGGAAAGGACTCCTTCTCAAGCTTCTCTTGCCTCCTAAAAATATTTAAAGGACGGTGTTTGTTGATGCCTGGAGCTGGGATTGTCAGGCCCCTGATGGGAATGTGTCCTTGATCTCTTGCTACACCCATGTTCTTCTGGACAACAGTGACCAAGGACAAAGAAGATCAAATGGACAACCGCAGCTGCAGGGACAGAAGCCATCCAAATGCATTTCCAATACAAAAGCTTCAATTTGAAGGAAACTTTTACCTTGCATTTTTTATGATGTGTGTCTTCATCAATGTCTGTGTTTGCAAAGACAAAGGGAATTAATATTTAATATGCACCCAGTGAAAGGAGAGCAGGAAGAACCCACTCTCTGCTGTGTTTTTGAATCTTAAATCTTAAAATATCAACCTTTAATCTCTTGATTATGAGATACACAGTGTCCTGATCTGTTTCTCACTGGTGTTGGGTAAGAACTATGTTATCCTTGAAGTCAAACGATCCTGGGCCTACTGTCCAGCTCTGTTACTTATGTATGATGGGACCCTGGGTTTCAGTTTTCCCTTCTGAAAAATGGAATAATAATGCTTGCCTACCTCACAGGGGTGCAGCGAGAGGACTGGGCACTCTAGATGAAAGTGGCATTAGGAATCCTACCAACCCAAGCAGACAGTTGCCAGTTTGCTTCCCAAGGGATGGGGATAGGGTGGCTGTATGTGTCAGAGGAGGAGTAAAAGGAATCTCTTTGATTTGGGTACAATGGTGTAGAAAAGGAAAGGAGGAGTCTGAAATATTAAAGCTTCCACCCAATTTTTTATGCTGCTTAGAGGCTGTGAGTCTCAGAATATTTGACACTTAATTTCGGCAGAGATATTTTTGTGTGTATGAATATGAAGATAGGTCCAAGGCTAAATTGCTCTGCAAAGTATGGGAAGGCCTGAGGGTGAAAAACCCAAGGAGATAGCTGTGCGGGGAATAGAGAGCTGTCAATAAGGCAGTATGGAAGTCAGCCAGCAAGAGCTGGGCTGAGCTGGGCTGAGCTCACACTTATGCCCCAGTCCAGCAGACCCCCAGGTATCTATTTTTTTCCACCACAGCCTTACAGCCTTATTCATTCCCTACACACACACACACACACACACACACACACACACACACACACACACACATACACACCACCTCCCATCCTTTATCTCCCAGATAGTTCTAGTGAGAACAGTTTGAATTTTTCCTGTTCTGTGTTTGTTGACCCCTCAGTCTGGAGCGACTCACTCCTCCCTCTCAGATCTCCTTCTGTCAAAATTGCAATCATCCCCAAGCCCAACTCAAACCTCAGCTGCTCTTTAAAGCTCCCCCTGGCTCCCCTGGGCAGAACCTGCTCCTCCCTCAGCACCCCTGCAGCACAGGCTGCTGTACCTTGCACACCCCTCTTCCATGTGGACTCCCACTGCTCAGTTTTACATCTTGGTGTTTACGTCTTTGAGTCCTTTCCTGACTGCAGACTGTGGGCTTCCTGAGAGTGGAAGTGGGTCTCTTTGGTTTTGGCGTATTTAGCATCTAGCTCAGGATAGGACATACAGTTCTTTGAATGAAAGAACACACCCATCCATTCAACAACTATTGACTGAGCTTTTCTGTGCCAACCGCTGTCCCAGGTGCTGCCGATACAGTGGGGAGCAGAGACAAAATCCTTGTCCTCACAGAGCTTACTGTCTAATGGCCCCGTGACAGACACACATAACACATGGGCTAGAATTATTTAGTATGTTAGAATATACTCAGCGATAGAGGAAAGTTAATGGTTGTAAGTCAGGGAGATTGGGAGAGCCAGGGGTATGGGCTGCAATTTGTAAGAGGGTGATCAAGGAAAGCCTCACTAAGAAGACACCATTTTGAATAAAGAGTTGAATTTTTTAATGTTTATTTATTTTTGAGAGAGAGACAGAGAGAGCAGGGGAGGGGCAGAGAGAAAGAGGGAGACACAGAATCCAAAGCAGGCTTCAAGCTCTGAGCTTTCAGCACAGGGCCCGAGGTGGGGCTCGAATTTACGAACCTTGAGATCATGACCTGGGCCAAAGATGGACCCAGGCACCCCCGAATAAAGACTTGAAAGAAGTGAGGGAGGGAGCCATGTGGATATGTGGGGGGACAGCAATTCAGTCAGAGGGAAAAGCTCTGAGGCAGGAACAGGCCTGGCACATCAACGTGGCAGAGACAGAGTGGACAAGGGTCAGGGGGTGGGGACAGGAAAAGGACAAAGGCTGTGTAAATCTCTGTAGGTTGTTGTATGGTTCTAGGCTTCTCCCCCGAGTAAAAAGAGAAAGCCCTGGGGGCTTTTCAGGAAAGGTGCTACCTGCGACCTCTTTCCACCCCAGATCATGCTGGCTCCCATGTGGGAAACAGACCACCCAGTAGAACAGGGGAGGGAGAGCAACTGAAAGAACAAATAAGTAAACATGGGCTTTGAGGGTGTGGGGACTGGGTTACTTGTCGTTCTCTTTTGACATAAATAGACAAAATTTTAAAAATAGTCTTTGGGGTGCCTGGGTGCCTCAGTCAGTTTAGTGTCTGACTCTTGGTTTCGGCTCAGGTCATGATCCCATGATTCATGGGGTCGAGACCTGTGTGGAGCTCCGTGCTGACAACACAGAGGCTGCTCGGGATTCTCTCTCTTTCCCTTTCTCTCAAAATAAATAAATCAATTTTAAAAATAAATAAAAATAAAACTAGTGTTGAGTAGAGACCACCAAGAAAGCCTTTTTTGATGGTTAACCTGGCTTCGGAGAAACATCCAGACTTTCTCCTGGCTTCAGTGAAACAGCTGCCTCCCCACCCCCGTCTCCTCCAAAGCAACATGAACACACAATTCTATGTTCATATCTAGAGGAAATGTGGGAGATTGCACTCTTTCGAATCCTCTTTCTCTCTCACACATGCACACCCACACACCGTGGCATAATGGAACTACAACAGTTTTTTTCTCTGAAGACTGGGCTTCAATCCTAGCTTTGGCCCTTAGCAGCTTTGACCAAACCTCTCTGAATCCCAGCTTCCTCATTCACAAAATGGAGTTAATGATGCCTACTTCAGTTCGCAGTGGGAGTGAGAATAGTTTGTGTGAGAATCAAGTAGGTTACTAAAAGCATTCCAGAACTTTCCTCACCATGAGGACTTGTTTGTTCAAAAGACGCTTGTTAAAAATATAGCTTCCTGGCCCTCCTCCCAGGAATATGTACTAGTTAGACATCATCAGGGGAGGAACCTAGGAATATGGATTCCTCCTTCACAAGCCATAATGGCTTCATGGCTCCCAAGCCAATTTGAGCCATTATATATGGAAGAGCTTTGCAAACTGTTGAGTACTTCTCAAAGTTCATCTTATATTATTCCTGTTGTCTTCCCTTCCTATCCCTAACCCTCTACACTTGGGTTGATTCCCAGAGTTCGTGGATATAAGCATGGCCAGCCTCTTTAATGTGTGACTTGTGCACAAGGTCCGCATGCTCAGAAGGGCACCATGCTTGGTTTAATGCTTGGTTATCACCATTTCCAGTTCTTAATAATTTTTTTAATAAGGAGATCTACATTTCCATCCTACACTGGACCTTGAGCATTATGTAATTGTTCCTAGATACAATGAAGAGATATTTCAAGGAAGCTGTTGAAAATTAAAACTCCTTTTCCCCATGTGCAGCACTTGATAGAATTACTAACCGTGTCCCTGTAGCTAAACTCACTAGCCTTTTACATCAACCTTGTGAAATAGATAATTTAATACCCCTTGTTCAGATGAAGAAATTAGACCTCAGAGTCCTTCAGTGACATATGCAACAAGTACAAAATTAGCTGCTGGCGGGGAAGCTCAGAGACTTTTCTGCTACAAGGAGTAATAGTTGGTTCAATGG
Source organism: Proteles cristata cristata (assembly GCA_017311185.1). Taxonomy (NCBI): domain Eukaryota; kingdom Metazoa; phylum Chordata; class Mammalia; order Carnivora; family Hyaenidae; genus Proteles; species Proteles cristata. Next base: position 70,865 of record JAESUZ010002024.1, on the reverse strand, counting down.
CATTCAGATTCTTGGGTTCCTTGAATTACACTCCAAGGAAAGAGCCTTGGAATTAGCACTTTTTAAGTAGTTTATTTGTTTTAGAGACAGAGAGACAGAGCATGAGAAGAAGAGGGGCAGAGAGAGAGGGAGACACAGAATCTGAAACAGGCTCCAGGCTCTGAGCTGTCAGCACAGAGCTCGACGTGGGGCTCAAAACCCCAAACTGCAAGATCATGACCTGAGCCGAAGTCTGACGCTTAACCGACTGAGTCAGGCGCCCCGGAATTAGCATTTTAAAATAAGTATTCCATGCATTCTTTTTTTAAAAATCACCAGTTAAGTTTGAAAGTCTGTTTTATGGTAATTACTACGTTTATTGGTTCCCACTTGACTATGAAATTTGTTTATAAATTCATATTCCTAGGTGCTGCTCCAACATGCTGAATCAGAATTCCTGTGGTAGGGGGAACTTATTAAATTCATAGCACAAGTCATTTACATGGTCTTCCTATATTCAAACAACTGACATAAGAGATCGATTTGAATAACATTTCTTCTGTCATTCAGTGACATCCATCCATGTCTTTTCTTTCTGATAACAGAAGCTTACACTCTGCCCCTGACCAGATGGCCTTTGGAAAGGATCTGGGTTCTTTGCGAAAGACAAAGACAGAATCCATCCACATGCCCATGGGGAAGTTTCTCTCTCTGAAGTTCAAGAAAAGAGAGTAGGTGGCAGTGGTGACATTTGTTGATGTTCATCTTCCAGAAACACATATTTTTGTACACCATCTCTTTCTGAAAATCCAGACCCAGGACAAGTATCTCTCTTGGAAGATCCCAAGCTTTTTCCTTAACTTTTACCAACCAAGAGAGGGTCTAGGCCCCCATTCAGATCTTCCAGTAACTCAGGGCAAGAGGAATCTAGGGAACAGATGGGGATGTCCTAGAATAATTAGTGCCATGGAAGGAGGGACAGTAGGAAAGGCTGGATGAAGTAGTCTGAGGACAACACTTCCCTAAGTTTGATGTTCACATGAATCATCTGGGGATTTGGTTAAAATACAGATTCAATTCAACAGGTCTGGCGTAGGGCTGGAATTCTGCATTCCAAACTCAGGTGGTGCTGATTTTGCAGGTGCACTCCTAGGGAAGTGAGATCTTAAAGCCTTCTGCCCTCCTATACCTGACAAGTCCCTAGCAGTAAATTAGGATGAAGCATCCTGGAATATTTCTGTGTGCCAGGGAATTCATTCCACGTAGCTTCAAAGATTAAAACGCTATAGGGGCATCTCGGTGGCTTAGTCGGTTAAGCGTCCGACTTTCGCTTGGGTCATGATCTCGCGGTTCGTGGGTTCGAGCCCCGAGTCGGGCTCTGTGCTGACTGCCAGCTCGGAGCCTGGAGCCTGTTTCAGTCTGTGACTCCCTCTCTCTCTGACCCTCCCCTGCTCACGCTGTCTCTCTCTCTCTCTCTCCTAGAAATAATAAATAAAAAAATTTTTTAAATGCTTTAAAAAAAAAAGATTAAAACGCTATATAACCTAAATGCATGCTAACTCATACGGTTAGTGTCTACACATACAGCCCTCATCAACTGCACTAATAACAACCCGTGATATTTTCAAAATATTCTTAATTTGCATGGAGACAAAACGAGCCATCAAAGACAACAGGGTGGGGATTCTATATGGATTTTTTGTGATTACTTGGTCTCAAGGTCTGGGTTTTAGGCAATAAATACCTTGAAAAACAAAGGAAAGCCTGTATATGTGTGTGGAGGGAGGTAGTGGAGAATAGGGGAAAAGGCTCAAGGTAAAGGCTGTAAAGAATTTTGTCTGCATGATTTATTTATATCCAGGCTACCTGGTTAATTGGCTTTCAGATGGACAAGGTTGGATGTAAGCCTGGAAAGAACTCAGCCTGGAAGGTCCTACCTCCTAGGGTGATTGTAAGGATTAGCTAGAGAGAGTAAGTAAAGCGTCTTAACTTGTTAATTCTTTGGACACTCAACCAATATTTATTGAGTGCCTATTACATCTTAAGGAGGAACGCACAGTGAATAAAGCAGGTGGTATCTTTACCCTCACAGAACTTGAAGTCTAGCAGGGCAGACAGACATAAGCCAACTAAAATGAAAGAGAAGCAAGATGTTGCAGATGGTGTTGGCATATTCTTCTGAGCCTCTTGATTGGTCTATCTATCCCCCAGCTGTTGCCGGCCTGACAATTCCCACCTACAACCCTGTGCGAAGGCTTGTCATTGGGCCATTGAGAATGGTCTCCAAACTTACGTGTCCCACACCTGAGCAGCCTTCAGTCACAGGCAGACTGAAATGGGGATGCAAAAGGCCAGCTTCCTTGCCTTGAGGCAGGATAAACTCAGTTGTGTGGTTGGTGCTCCAGCAGTCGTATCCAGTTGAGGCTACAGGTCTCCTGAACTATGTCTTTGCTCAGCCTTTTCATGTCGTATCTTATTTCCTGCACCCCGCCGCAGAGCACTCCTTCACTGTGCCAGTCAATTGTACAGCTCTGCTTCTGGGAACCTGACCCAAAATACAAGATCATTTCCAGTTGTGACTTGGGGTATGAAGAAGTAGAGCGGGAGAGGTGAGACAGAGGGTGACCACGTAAGGTCTTCTTTTAGACCAGGTACCAAGGAAAGCCTTTTAGAGGAGGGGGCATTTGAACTGATGGGTGAGGGAGATCTCCCCTTGCACTGACCTGGGGGAGAAGCATTCCAGGCAGAGGGAATAGCTAGTATAAAGACCTCAGGAGGAAATAAACTGTGCACATTGGAAGACCTGGAAAACAGCAGAAGGTGGAGTGTAATAGATGAGGGAGACAGGAGGGAGATGTGGTCGGAGAGGCAGCCACGGGACCCTTCTTTGTAAGCCAGGGAAAGAATTTGGCTCACATCCCAACTGTGATGGGAAGTCATTAGAGGGGCATGAGACCTGATTCAGGTTTCAAAGGGATCATTCTGAGTGTTTTGGGGGGAATAGATCACAAGTCAGTGTCTAGTAATAATAGTTGCTAAATAAATAGTAGCTCCATCAGCGAATCAATTACCTGCCTTCAGAGATGTCTTAGAAAAAATTATATCTGCATTAGGAGAGGAAATTGATAAAACCACCCTCCAAGGGCTATTTATATAAATTATAATCAAATAACATCTTATGCTAGTACATCTGGGGCCACCTGACTCACCTGCTAAGACTTTTCATTAGTATTGTGTTTCATTTATTGGGAAAACTAAAAGACATAGTTTCAAGCACATAGTTACTAGATTCTTTTATTGACAGACTTTTTTAAACTGACTCTCCTTCCCACCTTTTACTGATGTTTAAATATGGAAAGACGAGACATAAACTTTCAGAAGTTGGGCAAGCACATGTCTTCTTAGGATGAGAGGCACGGACCCCACCAAGCAGATAATATCTGTGAAAGTAGTGATGCCACACCAGTGAGGTCTAACATAAAGGGCCCTGACATATAGAAGCCAGAGGCTTGAGTCATAGTTTCACTGCTGACGTGGGGGAAATCGCGTGTCTCTTTTGGGCTTTCATGGGAAATCTTGTGATCCTCATTTCTCCCATGGATACCTTGTCACCATACTATTTCCAGAAATGGGTTTTTTACTGTAATTGGTCTATCTCACTTCCCATCCTTGGTAATGTGATCCTTCTGTGATTTGTCCTTAACAGGAGAATTTGCCTAGGACTGATATTTGACATAATCAGATTGCAATACAATATGACCTTTCTCTTTTCCTCTTCAGGCATTTAATCCCCCGCCAACTGGTCTCTCCTTGCCCTCCACTAAAAATCATTGTATTAAATATATTCTATTATGTTTTCAAGCTACCAAGGGAGTGCACCCATATTATAGAAAAAATGGTAATATCCAGGCCAGCTAAATAATTATTAAAAATAATGGCAGAGATGAACTCAACATTTACTATATGCCAGACACTGAGTTACATACATACTTGCATTGTATCAATTTATTCTCACTGCAACACTATGAGGTAGGGACCATTTATCTCCATTTTAGAGAAAAGAAAACAGGATGAGGGGGTCAATAGCTTTCTACAGCTAGTAGGTAGCAGAAATAAGTTGGCTTAGGTTGCCTGACCCTCAACTTGAGTTATTATTTTCTTAAGTTTATTTATTTTGAGACAGATAGAGCAGGGGAGGGGCAGAAAGAGGGAGACAGAGAATCCTAAGCAGGCTCTGTGCTATCACTGCAGAGCAAAGCCTGATGCAGGGCTCGAACCCACAAACTATGAGATCATGACCTGAGCTGAAATCAAGAGCCGGATGCTCAACCAACTGAATCACCCAGGGCCTGGCCAAACTTGAGCTCTTAACCACTTAGACACTGTCCCACCACTTGGATGAATCATCCATAGTAACTGGGACATAGCTTGCCATATTTGTTTTATAAGCAAGGTACATATGCCTAAATGTGATTTTGTCCAATTTCATCCATCATGTATATCTCCTTTCCAACCAAAGGTAAAGACACGTTTAGATGTATGTATATTCACATAATCTCACATAAATACATGCACAATAGGACATAAGCATCGTGAAATGCCTGTCTCATTCACCCCACATCTCTAGCATTTTGAATGGTGCCTGGAATGCAGCAGGCACTCAGTGAATATTTGTTGAATGAATGAGCTAAATAAATACTCAATCAGCAGCTTTTATCTCTGAATACAAAACTGTTTTATAATCTGATTCTTCCCTTGAAGCAATATATCATAAACATCTGTGCCATCCACTATTTGAGTAACACCTCATTTTTAATGGCTGCCCATAGTTACAAATGGACATTTTAAGTCCCTGTTTTCCCTTATCTCTTGCAAGCATCTTCAAAAGGTCTTTTCCTTGGCTTCAGGAATTTTACCCTTTTACTAGTTTTCCTGTGCTCTGTCTTGCAGCTCCAGTAGTCTGTGATACCTCATCTCCCACTTTGCTCTTCAAGGAATGCTCAACTTTCTCAGGGCCCTTTTTCCTTCTCCCTTGACACTTATGGGGCAAGCCCATCCACAACCTTCTCTTCAGTTAAGACCCTGCCATCTTTCAGATGCACATTAGGAGCTCCACATCCATTACCTTCCCTCATTCACTCTCCACAGTAGTGCGTTGAGACAGGCATCAAACTTCTAAGCATAGCGAGGCTGCATGATTTCACAGTGTCACACAGCTGGAAAACAGAAGGGCTAGGATTTTACTTCAGATTTGTCTTTGGAAAACACAGGAGCTCTCTCCTCTATATTCTCCAGAGCACTTACCATAGAACATTTTTTTTGCTCCTTAACAACTGCTTGTTGAAGCAGAAAATCCTATTTGTAAATCCCCAAGGACTACTTTTGTGAGCCATTTCTTCTGACTAAATGTGTTCTCTCTTGTATTCTCCATTTCTCTTCCTTGTCCACTTTTCTTCCCATATCTTTCTCTCCTTTTTGCTTTTATTTGCTTTGTTTTAATTTCTTTTAATGTTTATTTTCAAGAAAGAGAGAGATGGAGCATGAGTAGGGGAGGGGCAGAGAGAGAGAGGGAGACACAGAATCTGAAGCAGAGTTAAGACACTGAGTTGTCAGCACAGAGCCTGACTCATGGCTCGAACCCATGAACTGTGAGATCATGACCTGAGCCGAAGTCAGACGCTTAACTGACTGAGCCACCCAGGCACCCCATCTCTTTTGTTTTTGCTTGTGAATCTTCCAGCCTGGCACTTGGAGGTTTCTACCAAAATGTAAATTGGGTTTCAGTGGAATTTTCAGACTCTATCATATAAGTGGTTAATGTTCCCTAATTGAGCGTTTGCTTCCTTGAAAGATCTTGAGCTTAAACCCATCAAATCACTGCACTCCGCTGGATCAAATAGTTAAAATGGGGATGGCCAGCTTCAAAGAAGCCATTTGTCATGCTCACTCTGCACCTGCTACATTTGAGGAATCAGGAGAAACATCAAGAGTCTTTATGACAATAACACCACCACACACAGCCTCCTTTCTTCTTCTCTCCCACCTCTGGCCCCCCTACACCCACATGGTTGTAACATCCCCCCCACCGTGGAGAGGATCCATGGAGAGATAACTATGGAGGCAGGAGCTGGGCTTCAGGGACTCCAGGAACCGCATTGGGTTACACTGTGTGACCATCCCAAACCACCTAAAGTACTGAATATATAGGAATCAGACTTGGTGGTCCTCATGGGATTTCATTAATGCCTTCCTTTAGTTCAAATGGAGCCTGCTGGGGGATTCTGAACATTGGGAGAAGCAAATCAACCAAGTACATCTTGAGATCAGTGCTGGCAAAGTCTCCATTGAGAACTCAAATCTCAGAAAACGTACAATGTACTGAAATGGTTTATTTCAGCCTGCTGGATAGAACTTTCTGTGATGATGGAAATGTATTCTGTCCAATCCAGTTGCCACTAGCCACATGCATCTTTGAATCCTTGAAATGTGAGCAGTGCAAATGAAAAACTGAATTTTGTTTCATTTAATTTTAATTAGTTCAAATGGTCATATTGCAGTTGTTTCAAGGAAAGCAAAGGCATGAAAGGCATTTGGAGAGTGAGCAGAGGGTTAAAAAAAAAAAGACAGAGAATAGTGTTTGATGGTGGGTGATGGGCAGGGTGCAAGACACTCAGGTCCCTGTCTTCATGACATTCATGGTAAAAGGGAAAATGTCATCATGATAGGTATAGGAATGGGATCTTGCCATGGGGGAGAGACATTGGACTTAACACTTAATACAGCATGGGCAAGTGGGGATTTATAACCAAGGAGCAAGGGGGAGGTCAAAGGATGGGAAATTAAGATAAAAAATAAGACAATGATGAGAAATTAAGAAATTAGGGGCGCCTGGGTGGCTTAATCGGTTAAGCGTCCGACTTTCGCTTAGGTCATGATCTCGTGGTTCGTGGGTTCGAGCCCCGCGTCAGGCTCTGTGCTGACTGCCAGCTCAGAGCCTGGAGCCTGTTTCAGTCTGTGACTCCCTCTCTCTCTCTGACCCTCCTGTGCTCACGCTGTCTCTCTCTCTCTCCTAGAAATACATAAAACACTAAAAAAAAAGAAGAAGAAGAAAGAAAGAAATTAAGGCAAGGGTAAGGAGAGTTCTGGCTAAAACAAACAAGATCCTTGCTGAAGATTCTTGTCAAAAGGTGATCAGACATCACCTGAAGGATGCTAGAGGATGAGGAAACTCTTTAAATATTTAAAGGGAATCAAATGTGGAGGATGGGAAATTCTGGCTAAACCAACTTAGCAGGATTCTTGCTAAAATTGGACAATTCAGAAACAAATATTGGAGTCCCAAAGTCAGGCCTAGTTAAGAAAGAATTCAGGGTGGATCAAGAAGATGTGGTTTATCTATACCATGGAATACTACATGGCAATGAGAAACAATGAAATCTGGCCACGTGTAGCAACATGGATGGACCTTGAGGGTGTTATGCTGAGCGAAATAAGTCAGGCAGAGAAGGACAAATATCATATGTTTGCACGTATAGGAGGATTAGGAGGAACTTGATGGAGGAACAAGGGGGAGAAGAAGGGCGGAAATGGTTGGGGAAAGGGAGAGAGGCAAACCATGAGAGACTCTTGAATGCTGACAAAAACTGAGGACTGATGGGTGTGGGGGGAGGAGGGATGGGCATGGAGCACAGATGAGCATGTTATGTGGAAACTAATTTGACAATAAACTATTTGTAAAAAAAAAAAAAAAAGAATTCAGGGGACCCTGAACAGAGTTTGGTCAATGAGAGAATCTTTGTCTCTACAGCATTGGCCTCTTTTTTTTTTCTTTTATAGTTTATTGTCAAGTTGGTTTCCATATAACACCCAGTGCTCACCCCCAATAAGTGCTCTCCCCCATGCCAGTCATCCATTTCTCCCTCTTTCCCACCCCCATTAACCCTCAGTTTGTTCTCAGTATTTAAGTCTCTTATGGTTTGCTTCCCTCCCTCTCCTTAGCTATTTTTTCCCTTTCCCCACCCCTATGGTCCTCTGTTAAGTTTCTCCTGCTCCACATATGAGTGAAAACATATATCTGTCCTTCTCCGCCTGACTTATTTCACGTAGCATAACATCCTCGAGTTCCATCCATGTTGCTACAAATGGCCAGATCTCATTCTTTCTCATTGCCATGGAGTATTCCATTGTATATATCTTCTTGATTCATTCATCAGTTGATGGACACTTAGGCTCTTTCCATGATTTGGCTATTGTTGAGAGTGTTGCTATGAACATTGGGGTCCATGTGCCCCTATGCATCAGCACCTCTGTATACCTTGGATAAATTCCTAGCAGTGTTATTGCTGGGTCATAGGAGAGTTCTAGTGTTAAGTTTTTGAGGAACCTCCACACTGTTTTCCAGAGGGGCCGCACCAGGTCACATTCCCACCAACAGTGAAGGAGGGGGCCCACTTCTCCACATCCTCACCAGCATCTATAGTCTCCTGATTTGTTCATTTTAGCCACTCTGACTGTTGTGAGGTGGTATCTCAGTGTGGTTTTGATTTGTATTTCCCTGATGAGGAGGGATGTTGAACATCATTTCATGTGTCTGTTGGCCATCTGGATGTCCTCTTTGGAGAAGTGTCTGTTCATGTCTTCTGCCCATCTCTTCACTGGATTGTTTATTTTGGGGGGTATGGAGTTTGGTGAGTTCCTTATAGATTTTGGATACTAGCCCTCTATCTAATATGTCATTTGCAACTATCTTTTCCCATTCTGTCAGTTGCCTATTAGTTTTATTGATCGTTTCCCTTGCCATGCAGAAGATTTTTATCTCGATGAGATCCCAAGAGTTCATTTTTGCTCTTCATTCCCTTGCCTTTGGAGATATATCGAGTAAGAAATTACTGTAGCTGAGGTCGAAGAGGTTGGTTCTGCTTTCTCCTCTAGGGTTTTGATTGTTTCTTGTCTCACATTCAAGCCCTTCATCCATTTTGAGTTTATTTTTGTGTGTGGTCAGCAATGGCCTCCTTTACATCTACTATTTTCATTATTTCTACTACACCTGCTACTACCACTTTCACTTCTACTATTTCTACCACTTCTACTTCTGTTTGCAATTCTATTTAACATCATCATCATTCCCCCATTCTCTACCCAGTGGCTTCCAGGTGTTAAAATTTTAGTCACTGATCACGGATACAAACCTGACTTCTGTATGTGAGATCTAGATGAGGCATCCTCATGTTGATAGGGATTAGCATAAATATAAGTAATGACATAAGTCATTGTCTTAACATGTAATCTTGGATTTTCAATATGAAGTGAGAAGGATGACTTTAGTTTTGTTTTATTTTGAATGGTCTCGTCCATATTCTAAATACATCCTAAAAACAACCTGGAAACTACCATTTGATCCAGTAATTCCACTTCTGGGTATTTATCCAAAGGAAATTAACTCACTATCCTGAAAGATATCTGCACACACACACACCCCTCTCCATATTCATTGCATTTATTCACAAGAGCCAAGATGTGGAAACAACCAAAGTGTTTACTGACAGATAAATAAAGAGAATGAGTTGTACATATACAATGGAATATTATTCAACCTTATAAAAAAGAAAGAAATCCTGCCATTTGCAGAGACATTGGGTGGATGTTGAAGGGATTATCCTAAGCGAAAGAAGTCAGACAGAAAAAGACAAATATGGCATGATCTTAATCATGCTTGGAATGTAAAAAGTAACTGAAATCATAGACAGAGAACAGATCAGTGGTTGTCAGAGGTCATGGTTGAGAGGGAGGTGGACAAAATGGCTGAAGGGGGTCATGAGGTACCAAAATAAAAAAATAAAACATCTTCATTGGAAACTCTTATTATCCCCAAGTCTAAAGAGTAAGTTATTACTGGACCTAAAATTTTCTTCCTCCTTCACTCTTCATTTTTCTAGGTAGTTCCAGGGCTTTTATGCTGCATTTTAAAGTCAGGGATAAAAGCTTTCCACGATTTTTTCTTTCTCCAAAAGTCTGTGCTAAGGGCCAATACTGAGGAGAGAGAAAATGTCATCACACTGCAGTTATCTTTGTGGCCTTTAGGTCTGAAGGCACCATTGTCTGAAATGAATGTTGTAAGAGGAGAACTCTCATTCTGGTTCATATACAATTTAAGCAACTAAGAAGCAGCAAAAATTTGCCTTTGGGGTGGAGGAGTGGGGGACCTGTGATCTGAAAATCTGCTACTGGTCCTAGGATATATATCTTAATTTTTTTTAATATTTTTATTTTATTTCTAGGAGAGAGAGAGAGAGAGACAGCGTGAGCAGGGGAGGGTCAGAGAGAGAGGGAGACACAGACTCTGAAACAGGCTCCAGGCTCTGAGCTCGCAGTCAGCACAGAGCCCGACGCGGAGCTCGAACCCACGAACTGCGAGATCATGACCTAAGCAAAAGTCGGACACCTAACCGACTAAGCCACCCGGGCGCCCCTATATCTTAATTTTTTTAAATGTTTATTTATTTTTTGAGAGGGGCGGTTGAGGGGCAGAGAGAGAGGGAGACACAGAATCTGAAACAGGCTCCAGGCTCTGAGCTGTCAGCACAGAGCCTGATGTGGGTCTCAAACCCACTGACTGTGAGATCGTGACCTGAGCCAAAGTCGGACACTTAACCGACTGAGCCATCCAGGCGCCCCAAAATACTGAGTGTATATTTTTGGGAAATTGTGTTTTATTAAAACAAAATTTCTATTAAAAAGACAAATACAAAAAATATTTAAGTATTTTGAAAATATATAAATGAAATCAAAGTCTTCTTCCTACCTCGGATCTCTCCCTACCCTTCCCAGGGAGAACCAATGTTAACGGTTTCTTGTATATTTTTCATATATTTTCTACACAGATATAAGCGTATCCTTTTTTTTCTTAAATACAAAAGGGATAAACCTTAGCACACTGTTCTGCATCTTGCATTTTTCACTTCCGACTTCCATATAAATAATTCAGATCTACCTTAAGCTTTTTTTCCCTCCAAATAGGTATACACTGTCAACTATAAGATGAAAGAGTCTTGACCTGCTTCAAAATTTAACAACTATTGTTGGTGAATTAGGTTTTTTCCAGTGTTTCTCTTTTACAAGTGAAACTGCTATGAACTTCCCTGTGCATATATCTTAATGCATTTCTGCAAGGAGAAGTGCAGGAAAAATTCCTGGGGGATCATAGGATTTGTGTCTTATAGTTTGCTTATTAGTGAGGAAATCACTTTCCAGAGGTTGCCCTGATCTGCACACTCACCATTCGCTCAAGCAAAGATATTACAAATATCTTTCAATTTTCCAGCACGTTAGGCAAAAATTAGCGTCTCATTGTTATTTTAATTTGCGTTTCTTTAATTATGAAGGAAGTTAGGTATCTTTTCGTATGTTAATGATCCGTTTGATTACTCTTCCTCTCCCAACTGCTTGCTGGATTCTTTGCTGAGTTTTCTACTAGGATATTGACCATTTTTTAAATTTCTTTGAAGGAGCACTTATTCAATAAAAATAAATCGATCCTTTCCTTGTCATTGGTGTCACAAGTGTATTTTTCCCCCAGTTTATTGTTTTTCTTTGGACTTCGTTTATTTTGGCTGGACAGATAAGTATGCATTCTGATTTATTCAAATTCCCATGATAGCTCCTGAAAGACAGCCAATCTTTTGGATCTCAGTTCTTTGATTTATGCCTTTAACAAATATTTATTGAGCATTTACTATGTGTTCTGGTATTGCTTTAATATCTGAAAATAGAGAATTGAAGAAAATAATCACAAATCTTTATCTTCCAGGAGCTAGTGAGAGCAGAGTGGCCAAATAGCCAGAAAAGTAAGATATATCTAGAATGTTACATGATGGTAAAAGCTCAGGAGAAAATAAAGCAAGAGAAAGGAACAGGAATGTGCTGGGGTTGGGGTAAAGTGGGCTGGTGGGGGCGATGGTGATGAGTAGGGTGGCAGTTTGAAATTTTGAATTTTCAAAGCTTTATCTTGCTATGAAGGTGACACTTGAGTGAAGATGTGCAGAGGGTAAGGGAAATAACCACAAAAATATCCAGGAAAAAGCATTTGACTGAGAAAGCAACATGTGCAAAGGGATTACATTAAGAACAGCCAAGGTGGCCATAAGAACTGCAGTCAGAGATGAATGGGGAGGAGGACAGATTGTTGGGCCCCAACAGGAGCCAGGAGACCAGTGTGGAGGCTATGATTCTGACCTAGGTGATGAATGATGGTTGCTTGCACCAAGGTTGTAACAGCGGAGGGTTGAGAAGAGGTTGGATTCTTTAAAGCTCCAACTTTGTTTGGAGATTAGGAAAGGACAGATTGAAAAGTATGGGATCAAAAGTCTAGTTTTTGGACATGTTGAGTTTTAAATGCCCAGGAGGGGTCAAGAATAGATGTTGAGAAGGCAGTTGAATCTATGGGTCTCACGTTCAGGAGAGAGTTTCAGACTGATAATACAAATTTGGGAGTCATTAGCTTGGAGATGAGGTTTGAAGACATAAAGATGAATGGACAAGAGAGATTGAACATAGCCATCCAAGGATAGAGCCCTGGGACTCTCCAAATGGTGGTAGGAAAAGAAGAGTGTGTGGTTGATCCATTGCCTCTGATACCTGCCGTGAGTCCGAAGAGGTAAGGGTAGGGGATGGGGTTATCAGCAGAGGGGCCAGGCTGTGAAAAGGCCCAGAAGTGAGGAAAAACATGGTGTAGGCCAGGGTTGTACATTGAGGGCTGGCACACCTCATTTGGCATACTCATGCATTTTGATTGGCTGATACAGATTCTTTGTTTTGTTCTGGTTTGGTGGAATTAGTTGCCAACATTGGAAATTGGGGATTTGACATTTTAAAAAATTGTGGATATCTTCCATCTCTTGAATAATCAGTATACTGACAATACTGGGCTTTCATGCCCACAGAGCAAGACTTCACCATTCCTTAACAGCTTTTGCCCCTTTAGAAAGCATTGTGTGCGTTGCTGCAAGGATCCCCTGGCCTGCTTCACCACCCCTGTGCTACTCTTTGCACAAATTCATGCCCTAACTTTTATAAATTGTTGCTTCTTTCAGTATTTGCTCCTCTTCACCCCACCCAAGGACAAGGTGTTGGAAATCACCTGTGTTACTCCCACCTTCCAGGCTGGGTGTCAGGAGGCCTGGAGTGACATCCTGGTTCTATGACAGTTCTATGAAAGTCGTGTAATCTGACTCAGTCCTATAAATAAGATGTCCAAATGTCCTGGTTGACCCCTAACTGGGGGTTTCCCAGGGTGTGGGACTTTCTGTGCTCAATCCAGGAAGGGCCCAAGCAAATCAAGATGAGTTGAGTACTCACCTCTTTACTTTAACCCACCTGGTCCTCAGAGATGAGTGGTGGGCATCAAAACCCCTTGTATATTTCCCTAATATACTGACATGTTCCTTAAAACAGGCTGAAGGGGGGGCGCCCACGGGGCTCAGTAGGTTAAGCGTCCAACTTCGGCTCAGGTCATGATCTCACGGTTCGTGGGATGGGGCCCCACGTCGGGCTGTGTGAGGACAGCTAGTTTGGAGCCTGGAGCCTTCTTCAGATTCTGTATCTCCCTCTCTCTCTTACCCTCTCCTGATCATGCTGCCTCTCTCTCTCTCTCTCAGAAATAAATAAAAACTAAAAAAAGAAAAAAAAAACAGGCTGAAGGGGAAACTTTCCATAGAAAAAAAGACTGAGGGTTTGAAATCCAATTTTTATAACAGTGAGAAATTATAGTCAGGCCATGATGACCACCATCATCATGATGATTATTACTGTAGTTCTCATAATGGGAGGAAACACTTTCTCTAGTTCAGACCCTGGACTAAGCATTTTGCAAGTGTTAAGTTACTTCATGCCAAGAATGGCCCTGTGAGGTAAAAACTGTTATCATCCCCTAATGCAGATGAAGAAGTTGAGTCTACTTGTGTAAGGTCACAGAGCTAGTAAGTGGCAGAGCCAAGATACAAACCCAGGTCTGTGTGAGTCCAAAGTCTGCAATGGTTTGACCAGCGTCAAAAAGCCAGAGACTTCTGCTGGGAGTCGCACTGGCCTCGCTGGATGACAGTCACAGCGAGGAAATGGCAGTGTTTGCACAGCTACTGCCATGAGAAATGAAAACTGGTATCTCCTTCTGCTAGTACTCGCTCATGTTGGAAGTGAGCCTGCTGGTATTGACCAGGCCTCACAATATTCCAGATCAGACCGATATTCCCCACACAGATTGCTCAGAAGGAAAAGCATATTCCTGCCTTTTCAAAAGAGACTTCAGATGAAAGCACTGTGGAAGATTGTTAAAAGGCTCTTCTACGAGCCTTGCAGATCCAAGACTTAGATAATAAAGGGGGCTAAGAACACGAGAGTTACAATTGAGCCTGGCCCTGAGACTGAGAGCCTAATTTAGAGTTAAGGACAGATATCCACCCAGTTGAGCCCCAGTCAGAGCAGAGATGCCTGCCTGGTGACCAGAAAGATTCTCTCTCTCTGTCTCTCTCTCGTCGACACTATCCATCCTTCAGGGACCCCTGGACCTGGCCGGATCCGGCCTCTGACAGACTTCTCTGTGTGACTGGCATTGCCTGGATTGGTTGCTGGTCGAACAAAGCACTGAGCCCTGTAAGGACTGAAGTCCTCCAGGTCAAAACTCCCTGACAAAGACTTTGCCGTGCCTGGGAAGCAGGGAAAGTCTGGATGAAGAATAACAACAACAAACATTAAAAAAATAAAGTATTGTGAACATTTGTAAAAAAAGAAAAGAAAAGAAAGAAAGAAAGAAAGAAAGAAAGAAAGAAAGAAAGAAAGAAAGAAATGAAAAAAAAAGAAAAGTTGTCTACTATCTACTGTGTTCTAGTTATCTTGTTTTGTTTTTTTTTTAATTTTTTTTTTTAAATTTATTTCTAGAGAGAGACAGAGTGAGCAGGGACGGGTCAGAGAGAGAGGGAGACACAGACTCTGAAATAGGCTCCAGGCTCTGAGCTGGCAGTAAGCACAGAGCCCGACGCGGGGCTCGAACCCGCGAACTGCGAGATCATGACCTAAGCGAAAGTCGGACGCTTAATCGACTAAGCCACCCAGGCGCCCCTAGTTATCTTGTTTTATGACGAGAGGCTTAATATGCTGGCAACACAAGCCCAGCATTTTATTTCCCCCTTGTCTTCTGAAATTTGCAACCAAATGAGAAGTGATTTGAGCTCTTTATCGAAAAGCCCTCATCTGCAAAGCAGAGATGGGCTCAGAACAAGCCCACTTGGCTGCCACTCCCTTTCGTGGATGTAGATTTAATTAGACCTCTGTGTAACACAGGCTTGGGAGAGCTGTCTCTTCTGTGGGTCTTCTGGAAAGTGTTTCCAGGATTCCACAGTGGGTGAGGAGAAAGGAACTGGTCCCTGCTCTCAGAAGCTGAGCTGTGAGTCCCAGGGACGAATCTCTGAGTTATTATTTGTGGGGGGAGGGGAAGTCATTTGCCAATTTACCTAGAAGCCAAGGCCATGTGCAAGCCTAATCAGAAATGCAGGGCCGGGAGCTTCCCTTCTATTCCCTGTTAGGAATTCGGACATCCTTAGAAGATCGACGACTCTGGTTCCAACACTTTTGGTGAAAAATATGCTCCCTCATGCTTTTCTCCATTGATTCTACCCACCTCTTGTCTTTCACTCACGACCTTGGGCCTTTGCAGCCCTTATCTTTCCTTCATTTGACTAATCCCTACTCATGCTTCCAGAAATGTCTCTTTCAGGGAACCATTCCCAATCCTTTAGACTAGGCTAAATCCTTCTGGTATCGTGGCACATGTGGTAACTTTCCTTAATCCATGCTCCACTGGCAATCTGTCTGAATGACTCTTCTGGCAGCCTATCAAAGAATAATTTTCAAAAAGTTGAAAACATGACTTGCATACAAATATAAATTGAGCAGAGGTCAGGATTTTTATTCCGGTGTTTAATGAAGAAATCAGTAAAACGGTAAAGCTTATTCAAAGACCCTTCTGAAGAACTGGGTATTTATAGGTGTTTTGGAAAGCAGAATATGAAATAAGATTTCTGGGTAAGATAAAACCAAATAATCTTCTCTAGGATGGTATGACTGTAACCTTTAGGGCTATCTTTCCCCCTCCACAGAAACCTGTAGACATGTAACCTCACAATATTTCATCTCTAGTCAAAGAATAAAAAGCACAGCCAATACAGACACATTCTCTAAAAGAACTAAATAAATTTTGAGAGAGCAGATCCGTGAATGCATTTAATATGATATTGACTGGAGATGCCACGGTTTTGGGGTTTTGGGTTTTGTTTTTTTTTTTGCCCTTCTTTCTGAATTTTGAATATTCTTTCTTGTCAGTCCATTTGGTCAGAGCCCCTTTTGTGAAGTTGCTCTGGCATCTAACCTAGTATCTGCAATAGGATTTTTGCTATGGTCAGGATCTAGTTGAGAAGTTGTCAACTACTTACTGAAATCAAACAATACTATGTAGTAAATTAGCATGATGCCTGTATGAGTCAGCTCAGGCTGCTGTAACAAAATGCCCCAGACTGGAAGCCTTAAACAACAGAAATTTATTTTCTCATAGTTCTGGAGGGTGGAAGTCTAAGATCAAGGTTCCTGGGATTTGGTTCTGGTGAAAACTCTCTTCCTGGCCTGCAGAAAACTGTATTCTCACTATGTCCTTACATGGCCTTTCCTCAGTGTGTACACCCTTCTCCCCCTCCCCCCACAAAGACAGAAAGAAAGTTTCCTGGTGTCTCTTCCTGTGAGGACACTAGTCCTACAGTCCTAGAGTCCCACTTTTATGAACTCATTTAACTTAATTATGTCCTTACTCCAAATACAGTCACACTGGGGGGTTAGGGCTTCAACATATGAATTGGGGGAGATATATACATTCAGTCCATAACATAATTCAGTCCCAATTTTTGTGGGCTGAATTGAATTGAATCAGATATGAATCAGGTTTGTTCGCTTTTTACACATAACAGATTTTCGAGGCTTCTTCTTGTTCTAGATAAACTATGCGATCTTCACCATTAAATTGGTGCCATCCTACTATTATCACTCTTGTTTGTAGAGATCAGTAGTAAGCAGTGCAAGAAAGCTTTTCTCTTCTTATGTGGGACCCGGTAGATATCTAAGGGCTAAAATAGTTTAGCAAATATCTTTTATGTATATAGCAACACTTTGGATTGTGAGCAACTTGTTCTGTGAATGTTTCACAAGACAAGCAAACACTTCTAATAAATTTTAACTTGATAAATGATCGATGTCTTGCATTACAAGTCGTACATGACACTGAACGTCACCTGGTCACAACTGAGCCAGTGGTTCTTCTCCCTCTCTCCTCTCTCTGTCTCTCTCTCTCTGTGGGATTGTGGGTAATCATCTCCCCTGTTCAGATGCACAGTCTCAGGCTGCAGTGTTTGGCAGAAATTAGTGATTTTTCAGAACGCTGGAAGGTGCCCACATCTGGCACTAGTGTATTTTTGTCACTTCAAAGCACCTATGGATAGTCCTTTGCGTTTCCATCCAAGAGTGAAGCTTAAGGATGCTTTGCTTCATTCTAGGTCAGGCTGCCTGCAGATATAGACCCTTTCCTCTGATGCCTTATTGTCAGTCACATTAAATGTGGTATAGGACAAGAGTTTATTAATACTGTACTGTAGTCAACATCTATGTGAGCATATACAATGGCCCTCATGCAGAAAAAGATTCCATCAGGCCAACTGATAGCAGCGATTCCTTAGTGATAATGAAAGTCATCCTACACTATAACCCTCCTCTCTCTTGTCTCCCCATTTAAGGTGGGTCCCTAATGTTAGAATTAGTAAGGATTGTGATATAATAGTTTGGAACTAGTAGACACAAGATGAGAAATTCGGGATGTGGGGTTCAAAGAGTCTTGGGTATAAAGTATTGTTGAATGCTTTCTATTGAAGAATTGATGGGTCTTTTGTGAAGTTCCTTGGACAAACCAGAGTAATTTGCAATTTTTCTCTTGCTGGGCAAGTGTTTTCTGGAACAGTAAAATTATATTGATGGAGACAGTTAAATAGTAAAGTCATGTTAAGGGACATGGTAAGCTGTGAGTTTAGATGGCTTTAGTACTCAAAGTCAATATAGTGGAAAGCAGAGAGATGAAAGAAATGATTCCTCTTGGTGTTATTTGAATTTCTGAATCTAGGCAGACTGAAGCCAGAATGTGGAATGTGGAAAATTGAATCATTTTCTTTCTCTGCATTAGAATTAAAGATTCATGTCCTTTATCATGCAAACACAATACCTCCTAATAAAAGAGGTAGATTAGATTTCCCAACTCTGCTGATGCTGGGCTAGTCACTTGGCCAATAGAAGGTGGGAAGGAGTGATGGTTGTCAGTTTCAAGCACAGACCCTAAAGCATTCCTATTTCCTCTCATCCCTTGTTAAGCTCCTGTGATCAGTCATGAAGTGGTCATACCCAAATTAACACTGTGTCCTTGGCTGGGCCCCAGACTGACGACCCATGAAGTAGGCAGAACATACCAGAAGTCCCGCATCCAATCTGGCCTGGTCAAACCCAATCTCTATTAGTCCAAATGTGCCCCATCCACCTATGAGAAAGAAAAATTAAACTTTTGTTGTTGAAAGCTGCTGAGATTTAGATGCTTTTTATTACGCATTAAAAAGTGACTACATTTGGAGTTCACTCCTGGACTTGTGGACTGTGTGATCCATAAATTCTCCATGTTCCTTTAATCAATTTGCGTTGGAGTTTTGCTATTTGTTCATTTGCTTGCTTGCTTAGTTGTTTATTTCTCGGGGACCTGTTTCCAGTAGTAGTTTTGTAATTTATTAACCAGAAGTGTCTTCTCCATTAGCATCTTTTTATGGTATAGCCATCCCTTTTGGCAGACATGAGCCTCTAAGATGTCTGGGTCTTTCTCATGGGAACCACAGCCTACCCCGATCTTCTTCCTTCTGTACCTGAGCAATTGATTTTTTTAAAGCAATATTTATCCCTGTTAATGCTCAGCTCTTGGCTTACATCCAATGTTCCAGTCTAGTGAGATCTTTCTCAATTTGATTCTTTCGTTCTGGTGATTAACTGTCCCATTCAGCACTTTGTCAGACACAAATTAGATCAGCATGACCATGAGAGCTTCCTCCAAGCCCTTGATTTCATTGTAATGATCTTGTGGTGATGCATTAAGACTGACCCCCAGGTTGACCCCAAAAGACAAAAATAATCATTGCTTAGTCCAGGTATTCAAGACAAATGCCCACAAGGCAGAAATGTCTTTCAGCCATTGTTTGAAATCAGGAGATATTACACAGCACTGTCTTGAAGTGAAATCCTCCCTGATAATATTTTTCATATCTATCAGCAAAGGTCTGACCCACTTTTCATGCCAGTGAATGGAAATATGTATCTCTCCTGAAAAAAAAAAAGTTGCCCAGCTGGGAGTTCTAGTCCTGCTCATGATATAAACCACTGATCTTGAGTGGATCACTTATTGCTTTTCTTGACTCTGTTATCATAACTTGGACAGAATCTCTAAAGACCTCTTCAAGTTCAAAAGAACAAGGCAAGTTTGAACTTGTAAACGTATTCATCCCACCTCTGCCTCCTAGACTGACTGTGTATAGGTACATTAAAAAACTCTGGGGAACATGGGGCACGTGGGTGGCTCAGTCAGTTAAGTGTCCGACTTTGGTTCAGGGCATGATCTTGTGACCCATGGGTTTGAGCCCTGCATGAGGCTCTGTGCTGATAGCTCAGAGCCTAGAGCTTTCTTCAGATCCTGTGTCTCACTCTCTCTCTCTGCCCTTCCCCTGCTCACATTGTGTGTCTCCTTCTCTCTCAAAATAATAAAGAAACATTAAAAAAAAACTTTTTAAATCTGGGGAACATGACTCACATCAATATTTCCATAATATATCTCCCAACCCAGCAACTCACTGTTGCAAATTTATTTTATGTATTTGTCCTCTTATCTGTGGGCTTTTTGAGAACAAAGATGACGTTAAAGTTGTTATCAAAACACCTGCCATCATTTCTGGCACATAGTAGGTACTTAGCAATATTTGGTCGAATGAATAGAACTTGCTCTGAAGCTCTGTGCATGTGCGTGTGTACATGCGTGTGAGTGTGTGTGTGTGTGTGTGTGTGTGTGTGTGTGTTTGTGCTGGAACAGCTGGATAATGTTCATCATTAGCCTGAAGCATTGGGTAATGTTAAATTTAAATTAAAATATACTCTTGGGTGACTACATCTTCAATTTCATGGTTGATTCCTTTGTGATTGACTTATTAAGCTAAGGCAGGAGTTGCAAACTAAAATATCTTGAGGGGCCAGGAAGGAAACATAATAAATGAGGATGGTTACATACAACTGGAAGACACCCAGTATCTTCACAGAAATGGATACCTAGGGCTGCTAGATATTCTACTTTTCAGAGTGGGGGATTATTTTCTAAATTTTTTTTAACGTTTATTCATTTTTGACAGAGAGACAGAGAGAGACAGAGCACGAGCAGGGGAAAGGCAGAGAGAGAAGGAGACACAGGATCTGAAGCAGGATCCAAGTTCTGAGGTATCAGCACAGAGCCCGACACGGGGCTCGAACTCACGAACCATGAGATCATTTACCTGAGCTGAAGTCGGATGCTTAACTGACTGAGCAACCCAGGCGCCCCAAGTGGGAGGGTTTTGTTTGTTTGTCTGTTTGCTTGGTTTTAAAATGTGTTTCTAAACATGAAAACATTCCTGATTTTTAGATTTTTTTTTTTGAAGTTTCAAACTTTAGACTGTAATTTGAAATATTATGGAGCCAAATAAAATACATCTGTAGTCTGGACACAACTCACAGGCCATCAGTCTGAGAAAGAGAGTTAAATATTTTACATCTGAAATGGTATTTTTGTTTGCATTTAATATTTGATTTCCAATGAACCATCTTGGGTATATCAAATACATATCAAATATGTTTATTGTTGAACAATACAAAGC
Organism: Proteles cristata cristata; assembly: GCA_017311185.1. Classification (NCBI taxonomy): domain Eukaryota; kingdom Metazoa; phylum Chordata; class Mammalia; order Carnivora; family Hyaenidae; genus Proteles; species Proteles cristata. The sequence continues at coordinate 49,878 of JAESUZ010002024.1, read as the reverse complement.
CTTTAAGACTAGTAAGAATTCCATTAAGGCCCAATTTTGAAGGCTGAGACTAGATTTTAGTGGGCACACATCTCAAAGGTTCCCAGAAGAAAAACTCTTAGCAACTTGCACCTGTATTGTACTAAACAAGGCAGATGCCTTGAGTCAGTCTGGTTCCCTAATAACTGATCTCCATTATGGTTGAAATAATGAAAGTGGTGTATTACCCTTGAAAACCTCCAACCACACCCCCTGACCTTGCCCCACCAGGCCCTCAATGATTAGATATAAATATTCATAGAGGGAGATGGGTCTCTTAATTGCATAGAGCTTTCAGCCCATCAATCATTGTTCTTGGTTCATCCCACTCAGTTTAGTAACTACTATTCAAGCATTTTGAAATTATCTGATGTATTTCCCAAGACAGAAAGTGGAATGGCTTCTTGGGAAAATGGCCCCGTTAATCAAACCCTACAACTTCCAGCAAGGAGAAATCCATCTGAGGGCTTCATTTTATTAACCATTAACTGAAAAACATAGTTAATAGTCACACCCAATTGACCCTAGATATCAAATTGTAAAATATCATATAACATTAAAACATACACAAGTTTCCAAGTAACTCTGCAAGTTGTATCTAAAAAGACAACAACCACATGGATAGAGCTACAGAGTATTGTGCTAAAACAAAATCAGTCAGTCAGAGAAAGACAGATACCATATGATTTCACTCATGTGGAATTTAAGAAACCAAACTGTCGTAAGGGAGAAAAAGAGGCAAACCAAGAAACAGGCTCTTATCTAGAGAGAACACACTGATGGTTACAAAAGGGGTGGGTGAAACATGTGATGGGGATGAAAGAGGGCACTTGTCCTGATGAACGCTGGTTGATGTATGGAAGTGTTGAATCACTATATCCTACACCTGAAACTAATATTACACTATATGTTAACTAACTGTGATGAAGTTTTGGGGGTGACGGGGGAGTGGTTTGTGGGGTCCAGACCCAACAGCCAAGAAAGAATTCTTAAAGGTGTCTTTGGTGCAAAACGGTGATTTTATTAAAGCATGGAGACAGGATCCACGGGCAGAAAGAGCTGCCTGGGCACCATGAGGAGAGAATGGTTATATACTATGGAGCTGGGAGGGGAGGTAAATTCAGGGGAAGTTTCCACTGAGATTTTCATGTGCTAAAGAAGACTCTCAGGATTCTGGAGGCCTAGCTGCTGTCAAGTAAAGGTTGTTTTTTCCTCTAGTAAAGTATTAACATTAAGACAGTAGGGAGTCAAGGTTTACTTTGCCTGCTTCAAGTAGTTGTCAGTGGGCTACAGTTTATAAGGAAATTTAACTTTATCTTCCACTTCCTTCTGCCTTTGTTTCCCACATCAACTGGAATTTCAACAAAAACTTTAGGGATGCCTGAGTGGCTGAGTCGGTTAAGTATCCAACTCTTGATTTTGGCTCAACCCATGATCTCATGGTTCATGAGTTCAAGCCCTGTGTCAGGCTCTGTACTGACAGCTCAGAACCTGGAGCCTGCTTGAGATTCTCTCTCTCTTGCCCTTTCTCTGCCCCTCCCTCCCTTGTGCTGTCTCTGTCTCTCTCCAAATAAATAAATAAACTTTAAATAAATTAATTAAAACTTTACAAAAGAAAATAGAAGGGGTCCTATGTCTTACAAATCTGAATTTAATTCAGAATTAATTTATAATAAAATTGGACTTGATTTACTTATTATTTAATTAAATTAATTGATGTTTAGAATGTACCTAATAATTAATAAACTTAATTATTAAAGGTAGAATCCTAGATTCCTGAAAATGTGAATTCCAATGAGGATAAAAATGGTAGGAGAATGAAGACATGGGAATCCAGTGGAGGGTAAAAGTGGGGTGCTCACCCACAGTGGTGTCTGATCACCCATGCCAATGCCTGCCAATTTGTAGAGAAGAGTAAGGATGCTCTATTGAGAATGATTTCAAGAGCACACACAATTTAGAGGGGAAGAGTACTGTGATAGATTAGTAATGCCTTCTATAGGCATAGGAGGAAGAAATGATGGCGAGCAATCCAAGCAGAATAAATAAAACAGAATATTTACATAGGACCGTCAGAGTTTTCATTTTCCTGGGACAGTCTCAGTTTATGCCTGTCATAAGTCAATGAATCCCTGTTAATTACGCACAGCCTCCCACCCCCATTTATTTCCAAGAGGGTCTTAGTTTGAATAATAAGTGATAGATAGCCAACCAGGAAAAATTTTTCCATGCTCATCATTAGTTTATTTTCTCACTTAAGAAGTATTCTTAAACCCCTTCTATTGGGTCTTGATCATTCATTATTAGTCACAATCTTCCAGTCCCTAGATCATGGTTTTTCTTAATATTCTGCTCAAAACATCTCAGTAAACCACAGCCATGGTTTCTTTCTTTTTTTTTTTTAATGTTTTTTATTTCTAGGAGAGAGAGAAAGAGAGACAGCGTGAGCAGGGGAGGGTCAGAGAGAGAGGGAGTCACAGACTGAAATAAGCTCCAGGCTCTGAGCTGGCAGTCAGCACAGAGCCCGACGCGGGGCCCGAACCCGTGAACCGCGAGATCATGACCCAAGCGAAAGTCGGACGCTTAACCGACTAAGCCACCCAGGCGCCCCATCACAGCCATGGTTTCTGTAGACACATGCATAATTCCACACTTCCCATCTGAAGCACTCTCTGATGTATTCTGGAATACGACCATGAGATCACACTCAATCACTCCTGTATCTCTGATAATTCTCCCCCTCCCCCTCCCCACAATAGGTCCTAGGGGGGAAAAAAATTAACCTGTCTTCTGAATGGAGCTCATTTATATTTTCTGCCATGCCAGCTATCCTATGTCTATGTAAAACAATGTTGATCTTGAAAAGCCCCGATCAAGAAAAGACTGAAGAAATGCATGTCCCAGATCGTTTCCAGAGCAGATTACTGGGACTTGAAAATCTTAGTTTGTGTCTGGCTTTTCCGGTTGGGTTCCCAAGGATGGAGCCTTGGTCCTTTAATACAAACACTTGCCACAACTGAAATTCCAAGCTGTATTTTTTCTAATGCACACAGAAGTCAGATGCTAGTAGCACCCTCTTTCCCCCAGATGTGAACAAAAACATCTCCAGACATTGCCAAATACTCTGGAGGGGAGGCCAAATTGCTGCCTGGTGAGAAAAGCTAGAATAGGCCCTCTGAGTATCAGGACAAGAAAAGCCACTCTTTCTGTCCTTGAACAAGTCACATGAGCAGACATGTTTGTAAGCAAGTATGGAAAAAAACTCTCAGTGTCTTGGTAAGGTTTAGGCAAGAGTACTGTAGGAGCCAAATAAGGAAGGATTTTGGGGCGCCTGGGTGGCTTAGTCGGTTAAGTGTCCGACTTTCGCTTAGGTCATGATCTCGCGGTTCGTGGGTTCGAGCCCCGCGTCGGGCTCTGTGCTGACTGCCAGCTCAGAGCCTGGAGCCTGTTTCAGAGTCTGTGTCTCCCTCTCTCTGACCCTCCCCTGCTAACGCTCTCTCTCTCTCTCTCTCCTATAAATAAATTAAAAAATATTTTAAAAAAAAATAAGGAAGGATGAGCTGCCGACAGTCAAAGAAGGCTGTACAGAGGATGTGACTTTGGGGCTTCAGATGATAATTCAGCATTCTCCAACTGGGAAGGCAGGGAAGGACCTTCCAAGCAATGGAACAGTATATGCAAATGTGCTGGGATATGAAGAATAATGTGTTTGAAACAGAGTGAGACGTCTAGAGCGGATGGGGCAAGGAATACATTGTGGAGAGTGACAAGGAGTCAGAGCTGGAGGGGCAGAGTTAAGCCCACTAATAAGAAGGATACTGTCCGATCGGGGTTTTAGAGAGACAACTCGGGTGTTGGTTAGAAGCGAGACAGCAAGGTGAACAGCATCGTCTTTGCAATCAGGCTGCCTTGGCCTAAGATCTTCTGCCATCAAGTAGTCTGTGGGACCTTGGCAAACCATTTCTTTTCCCTAAGTCCCTGTTTCTTCCTTTACAAAATGAGGATGAGAACCCCACCCATACCACTGGCTTGTTGTAAGGATGAAGCAAGTTCGTCCATGCAATGTGCTCAGCGACTCTGGATGTGATTGCAGCTCATTACATAATTATTCTTTTTAGATTGTGAGGGGGGCAAGGCTTGAGACTGAAGGCAGAGAGGGTAGTCTAGAAGAGGTAATGAAACACGATAGGATTATGAGACAGCACAGCGATTGGGTGATAGATCGGAGATGAGTTAGCTCCCACCTGATTTGAGTGGACTGAAGAAGTTTGCAATCTCCAGGCTCTCAGGAGCCAGGAACCCAGTTCTCCAAACAGATGCACCATCCCTGGGGTTCCTACCACATCCAACCCTGGACACTCCTCTGCAGGAAGTTTCCACCGCCTACAACCTCCCTGACAGTGTGAGTCTGTTATCTAATGGCTCTGTGTTCAGAAAGAGTTAATTAAATGTGGAGCCACAGTAGGAGAGTACATCTTAATACCATTCTGCCTTGTCTGTATTTTCCCTTTCTTTTCTGCAGCCAACCTTCTGTTCTAAGGAAAAGGGGCTACAAATGACCTGCTTCAGGATGAAATAACAATTTAATAGAGTGGAGATTCATTAAGACACTGCTGATGGCGGCTGTAGACTCCGGAATGGAGAAACAGCCCAGAGGATCTCAATTTTCTACCAGTTTTCTGACCTCAATTTACAAGGCAGAATTAAGTTCTGGAAACCTCAGAACAGAAAAAAAATAATGGAACTCCTGCTTTTAATCACTGGTAGAATCATGAGGAGTTAGTAGACCTCTAACCTTGGTTCTCTTTTAAAAAGAACTTTCTCCATCAGTGGCACATAGCCTGATATGATCGTTATTTCCTTTTTCATTTTCAAAATACATTCTTTCAAAGATTTTTTTTTAAAAAACAAAGCATGTGCCATGGCAGCACCTGGTATTGGGACAGCAGTGGTAAGCCAGGCCAATGTAGTCCTCGTTCTTGCAAAGCTTACTTTCAGGGAGAGCCAGAGATCAAAGAGAGGACTCCTAGGAAAATTATAGCAATTACTAAAAAGAAAATGAGCCAACTTCTCTCTCTCTTTCTTTTAAAGTTTTTTAATGTTTATTTATTTTTGAGGGAGAGAAAGACAGAGTGTGAGCCAGGGAGGGGCAGAGACAGTGGAGACAGAATCGAAAGCAGGTTCCAGGCTCTGAACTGTCAGCACAGAGCCCGATGCGGGGCTGGAATTCACGGACTGTGAGATCATGACCTGAGCCTAAGTCAGACACTTAACTGACTTAACTCTCCTTTGTTTTTCTTTTTTAAGTTTATGTTTATTTTGAGAGAGAGAGAGAGAGAAAGAGAGAGATGGGCTTTGATCTCACAAGCTATGAGATCATGACCTGAGCCAAAATCAAGAGTCAGACAATCGACTGAACTACCCAGGTGCCCCTGAGCCACCTTCTCTTTATGTAGTTAAAGGAAATGAATCTCAATTTTAAATGCCATTCTCAGGGTTTTCTTTCCCCCCACATCATAAATGTCTGAAGCAGACAGACAATTTCATGTCCACCTCTGGCAATTTTTGGAATTGACTCAAATTGATTGAGTCATGGGTTAATGACCCAGAGTTATTATTTGCTTTCCTACGTATCTAGGAAGTCAGAGTTCAGAGAAAGAAAAGGGAAACTTTCTTTGTTTTAGATCTCCCCGAGCTTGATGAAATCTGGTTTCTTAGGACATTTAGGGAGAACTTCAGTAACAATATTCAAGTAGAGGTTATGGGGAAGGGCCCTAGAGTCAGCTGCTCGGGTCCAAACTGGGCTCTACAACTTAACTGGCATGCAAGTTTAGGCAGGCTCATTCACCTCTTGGTTTGGTGAAATGGGATGACAATCCACTTTTTATATTTTTACTTTTTAAAAAAGTATTTATTCTTGAGAGAGAGACAGAGACAGAGCCTGAGCAGGGGAGGGGCAGAGACAGAGGTAGACACTGAATGTGAAGCAGACTCCAGGCTCTGAGCCGTCAGCCCAGAGCTTGACACGGGGCTTGAACTCACGAACCATGAAACAATCCACTTTTTAGAGCCTTGGTGAAAATTGAATGAGGTGATGCATAAAAAGCTTAGCAAAGCATCTGACACATACTACACAATTAAAAAAATCATATAGTGGATAAAGGAGGTGCGCTATATTGCCGAGTGGGGTGGAGGTTACTGACCTGGTCTCTGAGCAGTAGCAACTGGCAACAAGAGATATTAGGTTCAAGGGCAACTTTGCTGGCTCCTAGCAATATGAGTTTGGGCAATTTAGCTCCTCTCTCTAAACCTAGCTTCTCTTCTTCTGCAAAATAGGGGTAACAGTGACCATCTCTGGAAGCTGTAGTGAGGATATGAAGACATGCATGTAAAACATCTAACATGGGGATGCCTGGGTGACTCAGTTATCTAAACATCTGACTCTTGGTTTAAGCTCAGGTTATGATTTTGCGGCTTCATGGGTTCGAGCCCTACATGGGGGCTCTGTGCTGCCAGCGCAGAGGCTGCTTGAGATTCTCTCTCTCTCACTCTCTCTCTCTCTCTCTCTCTCTCTCTTTCTCCCTCTCTCTCTCTCTTCTCTCTCTGCCCCCCCTCACTCGTGCTGTCTCTCTCTCAAAAATAAATAAACTTAAAAAACAAACAAACATCTAGCACGAAGGCCAATCCTCAACCCATGGTGAAGATCATCATCATTATTGTTATCAGGGTCATTTTTTTTTGCTGCTTATCCTCATGCTTTTTCCATTTTCTTCTGCCTTAGCTTGTGTTGCTTAGAAGCAGAATTTGCAGTTAGGGATTCTTGTGCACATGGTTATTTGAGGGAGAGAGGACTCTCAGGACAAATCTGTAATGGAGTCAAGGAAACAGGGGAGGGTCGGAAAGGAAGGGATGTAGAGAAGTGGTTTCAGGTGACACCCGGCCTTAGCTGGATCCTCGGGTGCATGAATTGTAGCACAGAATGTGCCCTTCCCAGAGGCCAGGGGAGCTGGGCTTTATACCTCTGTATCAGTTAGTCCTTGGTTGCTGGCCACTCCCAGGACGAGGACCTAATCCCCCAAGACACGTCGGTGAGAAGGCTTCTACCAACAGCAGAGCCATCCTCTAGAGAAGTGTGTCAGATGAGCAGTTAGCAGGGAGCTTCACAGCAGCTGGGAGAGGGACGCGGTGGCCTTGCATGAGGACTTAGGAGGTGAACCAACGAAGAGCACCTATTGTACTTTATGCCCTTTGATGCTCTTCAGGGGCTCCTCCCTACTCTTATTCTGACGCCAGCTCTGAAAGTAAACTGGCCAAAGAGAGTATGGAGTGTGTCTAGCCACCGTGATTGGTTCAGGGATGATCATATGATCTCATGAAGCCAATGAGACCCAAGAAAACGTTTGCTGGGAGTCCTGGGAAAGAGTTCTAGGCTCTTTTCTGCAAATATGGCTAGCGGTTTAGGATGTAGAAGCTGGGCCAGCCAGGGAGCCAACCGTAAGACTGGAGAATGAAGATAGCCCAGGGAATGGTAGAGTGAGTGACAGAAACCAGGGAGCACCCAACCAAATCCCTAGATGAGGACATGATTGAGGTTTACTTTACTCCTTGTACTTTCAGGTTACGTGAGCCCGTTTTTTCCCTCCTTTTTGCTTAGTTCTCCGAGCTGGGAGCTCTGGGTACCTGCCTCGCGGAGTCCTGACTGATGTCATCACTGTAATGGACCCAGAAACGCTGGGCAAATGAGAAGCAGTCAATCAATTTATAGGATTATTGTGGTTACGTAAAGAAAGTTCTCCTCTGACTGAGTGAGCAGAGGCTTCTGAGATGGGGGCAGCTTTCCAACTTAGGTTCTCATTGTCTGGGGCGAGGAAGAGGCGTATGAGGCAGCTCTAAGGGCACTAATGCCCCCCCTACCTCCGAGAAAGAGCTTTTCCTGCCAGCTTTCCCTGACCGCACCGGGGTCAGGTGCAAGCAAAGTGACCTTCAAACGGAGTGGCCAATGCCAGGCTGACAGCCTAAACCCGGCTGAAGAAAGGAATGGAATCACTTCAGAGGGAAAGGAAGACAGAGGTAGAGCCGGTGAGCAAATGGGCAATGTCTTGGTCTTGTTAAAAGATGAACGGAGGCACCTTTATCATTGTAAGAGCTTATCTGAGCGAAGTTCTATTTGAATTTGGCAGCACCAGACAGGAAGTGGTTAGGAGGGCTCTACCACAGACAGGAGGCAGAGGAAAGACTTTTAGAGAGAAGAGGTTGAAGGAAAACAAGGGAATTATTTGATTCACTACAGCACAAGCGGTTGCCTTATTTGGGAAAGCCTCGCTGGCTAATTGTGATTGCTTGTCCTTAGGTTTCAATTTCTTGACCTTGAGGTATTACAGGCTTAGGCTTTGGTTGGCTTATGCAGGTTACTAAGGCATTAAAGCCACCTCAGTCTCATGACCTCCTTGTTTAATTAATTTAAAAAATGAACAGAAACAGTTTGCTAACACAGAAAACCCCTTTTAATCCACACAAAAACACCTACTGATAAGGCAAAATGCATTAACCTTACTTGTGGTTATCAGCATTTTTAAAACGTTTATTGTATTTTTATTTCCATTTCTTACTTTTTTTTTTAACCTTTCCCAATCTAATAGAACATGTACTTTAATTGCCCACTGGCCTCAAACCACAAGATCTCCAAACTAAATGTAGTCAGAAAAAGCACGCAAGAATTTGTGGGGGAAAATACCAATAAAGGTGTTTAAGAGCCATCAACACATTTGCATTCGACTAAGCTTGGTTTCTAGCCTTTTTGGACAAAAGAACACCTTTTCTATGCATCAGTTTTGGAAACTTTGTAATGCCTTTTCCCTTAAAAAATTTTTTTAAATGTTTATTTATTTTTGGGAGAGAGACAGAGCATGAGCTGGGAGAGGCAGAGAGAAGGAGACGCAGAATCCAAAGCAGGCCCCAGCCTCCAAGCTGCCAGCACAGAGCCTGATGCGGGTCTCAAACCCATTAACCTGGAGACCATGACCTGAACCAAAGTCAAATACTTAACCAACTGAGCCACCCAGAAGCCCCTGTAATGTTTTTTCTCTTGGTTGGAGGATTCTTCCGGTTAAGGTTGGAGAGGGCTCCAACAGCTTTCAGGTGTTTAGGGGTATGAGAAATCTAAAAACAGTGAATGTAGGTTCCAGTTACATGGGCCCTGCTTGCCTGGCTGATTGGCGCAAACAGACTGACCGTGCCTGGCATATGGAACTCCTGGCCGGTTGGCGTAGCCAAGAGATATATTTCCCTCAGGCAGCATTTTTCAAAGTGCCTGTGCAGGGGCCCCCTGCATCAGCATGTGCTGAGAGAGAGGCCTGTTGAAAAAGCTGATGACTCTTGCACTCTATCTACTGCTACTTAATCAGCATATCTGGGGATGGAACTGGGGATTGCATTTTTTTTTCTTACAGCTTCATTGAGATATAATTGACTTATAATAACTTTATATAGGAAAGTATACAATTTGATACATTTGGGCATTATTATGCATCTGTGAAATCATCACCACAATCAAGAGCATGAACGTATCTTTCACCCCCATGAGTTTCTTCAAGCCTTTTTGTAACGCCTTCTTCATCTCTATACCTTCCTCTTTCTCTTGGCCCCACATAACCATGGATCTGCTATCTCTACAGATTAGTTTGCAATCTCCTAGAAGTTTTTACAAGCGGATACATAGAATGTATACTCTTTTTGTCTGATATCTTTCACTCATTTAACTACCCGTCTGATGAGGGACTTTTCAGATGCTTCTAATTTTTGTCTATGAAGTGTAACGTTTCTTTGACCATATTTCTACAAATTTTCAATGGACACATGCTTCAGTTTCTCCTTGGTCCATACAAGGAGTAGAATGGCAGACTCACCCATTACTTGAATGTTTACATATTTAAGAAACTGCTGGACCTTGTCCCAAAGTGGTTGTCGCTTTTTACATCCTCACCTGTAATGTATGAGGATTCTGGTTTTTCCGCATCTTCACAAAAATTTGGTCAGACCCCTCTGGTATATTTTTTTCTAGTATGAGGGAAGTGGTCTCTGGGGGGTGGTTTACTTTACATCTTCTCCATGACTCGTAATATTGAGCATTTTTTCATATGCTTATTTACCTTTTGTCTGTCTTCTTTGGTGAAGTGATTGTTCAGATTTATATTGGATGGTTTGTCTTCTATTATTCAGTGGTAGGAGTTCCTTGTGTATTCTGGAGAGAATGAAAGTCTTTTCTCCCAATCTGTGGCTTTCTTGTTATTTTCACAGATGTGTTTTGGCATCTTTGGCCATATATGTGTGGGTCTGTTCCTGGACTCTATATTCTGTTCTATTGATCTTTGTATTGATTCTTTTGCCAATGTCATACCATACTGTGTGGATTACTGTAGCTTTACACTAAGTACTGCAATCTTATAGTTGCAAGTTCTTCAACTTGCTCCTCTTTTCTCAAATTAGGAGCTTTGCATTTCCATATTAATTTCAGACATGGCCACTCAGTTTACACAAATATGGCCCACTGGGGTTTTGAATGAGTTTGTATTTGCTTTATAGATCAGTTTGAGCATTGATGCCTTACCAATATTAGGCCTTTTAACACCACCTCTCTCTTTATTTAGTAATGTTTTTAATGTTTATTTTTGAGAGAGAAAAATAGAGCATGAGTGGGGGAGGGGCAGAGAGAAAGGGGGACACAGAATCTGAAGCAGGTTCCAGGCTCTGAGCTGTCAACACAGAGTCCAACACACAGCTTGAACTCGTGAACCAGAAGATCATGACCTGAGCTGAAGCCAGAACCTCAACTGACTGAGCCACCCAGGCACCCCTCTCTCCCTTTATTTAGATGTTCTTTAGTTTCTCTCAGCAAATTTTCATGATTTTTTAGTGCATATAGGTCTTACACAACCTTGGTCAAACTTATCCCCAAGTAGTTCATGTTTTTGCTGTTATTATCAAAAACTATCATTTTCTAAATCTCCATTTGCATTTATTCATTACCAGTATATAGAAACAAAAGTGATTTCCAAAATATGTTGACCAGAAACCTGTTGAATTCACCTGTTAGTTCCAGCGGCTTTTGGTGGATTCCGTAATGCTTTCCATATAAATAATCAAGTCTCTGATTGAAGACGGTTTGGCATTTTTATTTCCAAGATGGTTGCTTTTCGTGTCTTTTGATTGCCCTTATGTGCTGCTGGAACTTCTGGAACAATGTTGAACAGAAGTAGTGACAGCAGACAAACTGAGCTGATTCCTGATCTTAGGAGGCAAAGCATAGAGTCTTTTACCGTCAAGTACGGGGCTAGTTGTAGGGTTTTCATGGATGCCTTTATCAGGCGGATGAATTTTATTCCGTGTTAGTTTTCAGAGTTTTTATAATCAGTGGGTGATTGTTTTTACAAAAAAGTTTTCTGCATCTATTACTGAAGTGATCATACTTTTTTCCCCCATTACAGGCTGCTTTTAGTGAATTCCATGGGTCAGTTTTGAAATGTTAAACCAAGCTGCAGTCCTGATAGAGACCCCACACAGGTATATTTATTTTCTCTTTTTAAAAAATGTTAGGCTTGACTTGCTTGAATTTTATTGAGAATTGTTACAGTCTTGTGTATGGGAGACCTTGATTGGTGTTGTTTTTTTAAGTGTATTTATTTATTTTGAGAGAGACAGAGATAGTGCAAGTTGGGGAGGGGCAGACAGAAAGGGAGAGAGAGAAAAGCCCAAGCTGGCGTTGCAGTGCCAGCATAGAGTTCAGCAGGGGGGGCTCGAACCTGTGAAGCTGTGCAATCATGACCTGAGCTGAAACCAAGGGTCAGACACTTAACTGACTGAGCCACCCAGGCACCCTGAGAGACATGGTTCTGTAATTTTTTTTCCCTACTCTCTTTTCTGGTTATAAAGTCAGCGTAATGTTGACCTCATAGAATGAACTGGGAAGTATCCCTTCCTCTCCATGTTTTTAGGAGAAGGGTTTTGTAGGATTGGTATTATAGGCATACCTTATTTTATCGTGCTTTCCAGATATGGCAAGTTTTACTAATTGAGGGCTGGTGGCAACACCGTGCAGATCAAGTCCTTCGGCACCGTTTTTCCAAAAGCATTTGGTCACCTCATGTCTCTGTGTCGCATTTTGGCAATTCTCATGATATTTCAAGTCTTTTTATTATTATTATATCTGCTACAGTGACTGGTGGTTAGTGATCTTTGATGCTAGTATTGTGATGGTTTGGGATGCCATGAGTCATGCCCATATGAGATGGTGAACTCAGTTGATAAATGTTGTGTGTGTTCTTGGTTGCCCCACTTACTGGTCATCTCCCCATCTTTCTCCGTCTCTTAAGGGCCCCCCTATTCCCTGAGACACAACAATATTGAAATTAGGCCATTGAATTACCCTACAATGGCCTCTAAGTGTTCAAAAGAAAGGAAAAGTCACACGTGACCTGCTTTTAAGCAAAAGCTAGACATGATTAAGCTCAGTGAGGCAGGCATGTCAAAAGCCCAGAAAGGCTGAAAGCTAAGCCTCTTGCACTAAACAGCCACACTGGAAATGCAAAGGGAAAGTTCTCAAAGGAAATTGAAACTGCTACTCCAGTGAACACATGAATGATAAGAAAGCAAAAGAGACTTATTGGTGATACAGAGAAAGTTTTAGTAGTCTGGATGGAAGATCGAACCAGCCACAACTTTCCCTTAGGCCAAACGGTCATCCATAGCAAGGCCCTAATTCTCTTTAATTCTGTGAAGGCTGAGAAGAGTAAGGAGCCACAAAAGAAAAGTCTGAAGGTAGCAGGGGTGGGTAGTGGAATTTAAGGAGAGAAGCCATCTCTATAACATAAACGTAAAACGTGAACCAGAAAGTGCTGATGTAGAGGCTGCAGCAAGTTATCCAGAAGGTGTAGGTATGAGAAGAATTGAAGGTTTCTATGCTAAACAATAGATTTTCATTGTAGACGAAACAGGTTTCTACTGGAAAAAGATACCATCTAAGACTCCCATAGCAGGAGAGGAGAAGTCACTGCCTGGCTTCAAAGGACAGACTGAGTCTCTTATTAGGGGCTAATGCAGCTGGTGACGTTTAGTTGAAGCCACTGCTCATTTACCATTTTGAGAATCCGAAGTTCCTCCAAGAATTATGCTAAGTCTACTCTGCCTCCGCTTTATGGATGGAAAAACAAAGCCTGAATGACGGCACATCTGTTTGCAACATGGTTTCTGAATATTTTAAGCCCACTGTGGAGAGCTACTGCTTAGAAAGAAAGATTCCTTTCAAAATATGACTGCTCATTGACCATGTACCTGGTTACCCAAGAGCTCTGACAGAGATGTACAATGAGTTTAATGTCATTGTCATGACTGCCCACACATCTGTTCTGCAGCCCATGGAGCAAGGAGTCATTTCAACTTTCAAGTCTTATTCTTCAAGAAATACATTTTCTATTTTTTAATTTGTTTTTATAGTTTATTTATTTTTGAGACAGAGACAGAGCATGAGTGGGGGAATGGCAGAGAGAGGGGGAGACACAGAATCCAAAACAGGCTCCAGGCTCTGAACTGTCAGCACAGAGCCCGATGTGGGGCTCGAACCCACCAACCATGAGATCTGACCTGAGCTGGAGTCAGATGCTTAACCGACTGAGCCACCCGGGTGCCCCAAGAAACACATTTTCTAAGGCTGTAGCTGCCATAGGTAGTGATTTCTCCAATACGACTGGGCAAAGTCAATGGAAAGCCTTCCAGAAAGGATTCACCTTTCTAGATGCCATTAAGAACATTCATGATTCATGGAAAGAGGTCAAAATATTGATTCACAGGAGTTTGGGAGAAGTTGATTTCAACCTTCATGGATGACTTTGAAGGATTCAAGACTTCAGGGAAGGAAGTAAGCAGAGGTGTGGGAGAACTAGCATGAGAATTAGGAAAGGAGCTTAAAGATGGGACTGAGTGGCTACAATCTCTTGGTAAAACTTAAACAGGTAAGGAGTTGTATCTCATGGAGGGAGCAAAGAAAGTGGTATCTTGAGATAGAATCTACCCCTGGTGACGATGCCAGGCAGAGGGTTGAAATGACAACGAAAGATTGAGAATATTCCATATGCTTCGTGGATAAAGAAAGCAGTGCCGGGTTTGAGAGGATTGATATCAATTTTTTTAATGTTTTATTTATTTCTAGGAGAGAGAGAGAGAGAGAGACAGCGTGAGCAGGGGAGGGTCAGAGAGAGAGGGAGTCACAGACTGAAACAGGCTCCAGGCTCTGAGCTGGCAGTCAGCACAGAGCCCGACGCAGGGCGCGAACCCACGAACCTCGAGATCATGACCTAAGCGAAAGTCGGACGCTCAACCGACTAAGCCACCCAGGCGCCCCTGATATCAGTTTTGAAAGAAGTCCCACTGTGGCTAAAATCCTGTCAAACAGCATCTCGTGCCATGGAGAAATTGTCCATGAAAGGAAGAGTCAGTTACTGTGACAAACTTTACTGTTGTTTTATTTTAAGAAATTACCACAGCCTCCCCAGCCTTCAGCCACCACCCCCCTGGTCAGTCAACAGCCGTCAGCATTGAGGCAAGAACTTCTGCCAGCAAAAAAAGATTTTGACTTGCTTGAAGCTGAAATGATGGTTAGCATTTTTTCAATGTAATATTTTTTCAGGAGCCACCTGGGTGGCTCAGTCAGTCGAGTGTCTGACTTCGGCTCAGGTTATGATCTCACAGTTTGTGAGTTCAAGCCCTATGTCAGGCTCTGTAGCTGACAGGTCAGAGCCCAGAGTCTGCTTTGGATTCTGTCTCCCTCTCTCTCTGCCCCTCCCCCTCTTGCACTCTGTCTCTGTCACAAAAATAAACACTTAAAAAAAGTATTGTTTCGGGGCGCCTGGGTGGCTTAGTCGGTTAAGCGTCCGACTTTCGCTTGGGTCATGATCTCGCGATTTGTGGGTTCGAGCCCCGCGTCAGGCTCTGTGCTGACTGCCAGCTCAGAGCATGGAGCCTGTTTCAGTCTGTGACTCCCTTTCTCTCTGACCCTCCCCTGCTCACGCTGTCTCTCTCTCTCTCTCTCTCCTAGAAATAAATAAAAAAAAACATTTAAAAAAAGCATTTTTAAAAATATGTACAGTGGTTTTTGGACATAATGCTATATTGCACACTTAATAGACTACAATATAGTGTAAAGGTAACTTTGATATGCCCTGGGAAACCAGAAAATTCGCCTGACTCCCTATATTGTGGTATTTGCTTTATTGTAGTGATCTAGAACTAAACCTGAATTTCTGAGGTATGACTGTAGTTCTTTAAATGTTTGATAGAATTCACCATTGGATCCATCTGGGCAAGTTTTCTTTGCGGTGAGGTTTTTAAACTATATAATCGATTTCTTTAGTAGATGTAGGGCTATTCACATCTTCCATTTCTAGGCTTATCCAAGACTGCTTGAATCACTTTGGTCATTGGCATTTTGAAAAGCTTTCTAGATATTTCTTTAAAAAAAATTTAGTGTTTATTTACTTTGAGAGAGAGAGAGAATGCGCAGGGGAGGGGCAAAGAGAGAGGGAGTCAGAGAATCTGAAGCAGGCTCCAGGCTCCGAGCTGTCAGCAGAGAGTCCGACATGGGGCTCGAACCCACGAACTGTGAGATCATGACCAGAGCTGAAGACTGATGCTTAACTGACTGAGCCACCCACGCGACCCATGAAAAGCTTTCTAGATAATCCTAACATGCAACCAGGGTCAAGAGCCCCTGATCTAGTCTAAGACATAGAGGGGAAGCTAATCAATTTGAATAGCTACACACTATTTTATGGTAAGGGTGCATCCAAAGCTCTTCCTTTGTTTCTCTATTCATGTTCATTCAGGTTGTTCCTGATTTCTTTCCCTTGTGCCCTGTTGTCTGGTGCAGAAAGTTTCCTTCCTCTCGTATTTTCTCCACGGGTTATACCTTTTATCATTTTATAATCTCTCCTTTTGGCAAATGTATGCTTTGAGTCTTGAGTCATGTTCAAGCTGATGATACTCTTACCACTCGCCCACTTAATTGTTTTTGCATTTCCCACTTGCCCCATGTATCTTTACCTGCTGATTAATTCACAAACTTCGGCTGTCACTTATTTTAGGAATGACCAGCATTTGGCTGAGATTTTAAAAAATCCTTACCTGAAAGCTTTTGCCTTTTTAACGGGACGTTAGCGCTTTAAATAAGACTCCCAGAGGACCAAAATGTGTTCAAGCCACTTAGTGGAACTTCAGGCACCCTGCCAGCCAGGTAGACCCCAGGCTGCCCACCCCTCCCCTCCGCCCCTCTCCCAAACTCGTTTAATTCTGCCCATGCGGCTGTCACAAGGCGCTTTGGCTGCGAATGCCAATTGTAAATAAAAACTGTTTCTTTCTTCATTTATCACTTCTCCACTTCTCATTTACAAGAGGCTTGAATTATTAGCACTTGTCTAAACAATTCGGCTTCACCTGGTATCCGGGAGGAGGTGTTGCTCATAACCTCCCCATGATGTCATCTCTACAAGTACCACTGCAAGGCACCCATTCCATCATGGGCACTGTTCAGAAAGCACCTGAATAACTCCGAGTGACCCGTATCCCCCCCCGCCACTCTATAGAGGTACAAATTGAAAGGTAAACCAGAAACTCTCAGAAAGGGCTCTCAAAGCTCTGTGTGTTCCTTATGCACTACACATCTCATCAGTCAGGGGCACGGGGAAGCTAAAGTGCTCTCCCAAGGGAGCTGAAGGATCAAATCTCTCCTGGAATCTTTTTCTCATCCTCAGCAGCACATTAAGCATTTGGGGTACTTATGGCTCCCTGCCCTACCTTTCAGGAGCTCTCCAGAGTAACCTTTATTAAATACACCCTCAGTGCCAGGCACTATAGGGAGCTCTGAATAGATTATTTTAGGGGTGCCTGGGTGCTTCAGTTGGTTAAGCATCCGACTCTTGGTTTCAAGTCAGTTCATGATCTCACGGTTGGTGAGCTCAAGCCTTGCGTTGGGGTCTGTGCTGACCACTCAGAGCCTGGAGCCTGCTTTGGATTCTATGTTTCCCTCTCTCTTTCTGTCCCTCCCGGCTCATGCTTTCTCTCTCTCTCTCTCTCAAAATAAATAAACATTAATTTTTTTTATATCACTTCTCTGCCTTTTGGTTAAGATCAAGTGTAAAAAAATTTTTTATAAAGCTCAAGCCTTAAGGTATGGCACAAACTTGACTCTTTCTATCATTGGCTCTACTTTTCTCTGTGTTGGCTTTAGTCTCAGAGAGGATCTTCCTGTGTGGTGGCAGAATGACTGTGGGCAGCCTGATTTTAGATCTTACCCTGTGTAAACACTCTTGCTTTTCTCTGCAACAGTCCCAGCTAAATTCCTATGGACTTGAAGTCACATGTGCATTTCTGACCAATTTCCTGTGGCTGGGAGACTGAGATGGTCTGATGGGCTGGACCTGAGTCACACACACCATTCTTGGGCCCAGGCAATCTTCTCTGAACCATGTAAATTAAGAACTGGGGATAGCCTGGTTCCCTAGACGAAGGAGAGAGAATAAATGCTGGTGACAAAAACAGTGTCTGCTGCAGAGGCCGCATCTAGATGGTTTGTGTCTGTAAGCCAGCCCACCTAACCTTGCCGCTAGAGAGCCCTGCGTCTCTCCTTTCCTAAAGATAGAGATGGCCACAGAGTGGTAAGCACAAGCAGTATACCTCCCACTGAGCAGTTAAGCCCAGGGCTGCTTTGGCCCAAGGCTAATGAGGCATGGGGGTATTTGCAAACCCCTCTCCAGAGAGGTTGCAAAACACAGAAGAAATAATAGTGCCATCAAGTAATCACACCACACACTGGACTCTTTAAAATGCATTCCTTCTTCTCTTTGATCTTGTTCTAATGGATAATGCCCATGGTACTTGCTATGACCTAAATCCCTCACAAGATTGCTGGAGAGGAAAAGCGCACCAGAGAACAGTGGCCTGGAATATCAAGTGTAAGGGGCCAATTATCCCTGCTCCTTGAGACCCCATCTACCCGGCTTGCATATTCATGGCATCTCAGATGCAGATGAGGTAGCAGCTGCTGATTAAAATGGGATCACGTTGTTGTGGGGGAATCTGGGGACTCCGGGGAGGCCTCTTGAAGCTGATCAGTGGTGAAATGTCCTCTACTGGGGTTGTTCTGTTACCGCCTAGTGTGGTCCTTTGGAATAATAAAAAAGTCTGGATCTTTTAGCTCCGATGAGGAACAGATGCTGGCCTTCCAGCTGGGTTGTGCGGGGAGGGTTGAAAGTCTGGATATAGATTGGGAAGGACAGTCTTAGTTTACCTGCTGTGCAACTGCCAGAAGTTAGATATTTTTTTCCTTTTTGGGGGGTAGGATAGAGATGTGATTCTGGAAATTTGACTTGGGAGAGTGTGGGGACTTCAACCGTTTGCTGCCTGGGATGGTCCAGGGAGTGCTTCTCTTTAACAGACAAGCAAGTCATCTGAGTGTCTTGTTAAGACTGCACATTCTGTGTTAGTAGGTCTGGGGTGTAGACTGAGATTCTTCATTTCCCTCAAGCTCCCAGGTAGTGTCGATGCTTCCAATCCGTGGGCCACTCTTTAAGTACAAGGGTGTAGAGCGGTGGTTCCCCAAGTTGGTTGCCTTTTGGGATCACTTGGAGAGCTTTTAAAAACCAGGATGTCCAGGCCACACCTCAATCTCAAGATGGCTCCCAGGAATCAGTATTTTTATAAAGACTCCCAGGTAGTTCCTATGCATAGGCATCTATGTATTTGAGAATCAGTGATGGTAATGGTTCTCAACCTTACCTGCTGTGCATTTTCATCATATGGGGAGTCTAAAAAGTACCAATGCTGGGGCACCTGGGTGGCTCCATTGGTTAAACATCCATCTCTTGAATTTAGCTCAGGTGACGATCTCATCATTTGTTGAGTTCAAGCCCTGAGTTGGGCTCTGTGCTGATAGCACAAAGCCTGCTTGGGATTCTCTCTCCCTCTCTTTGCCCCTCCCCTGCCCCCCCTCAAAATAAATTAATTAATTAAAAAATCAAGTAAAAAGTACCCATGCCTGGATGAGTGCTGTGGGAGGTATGGTGGAGATGGACGTGAGCAGTTCTATCTTTTAAAACCTTCAGAGCTGATTATCTGCAGCCAAGGTTGGTAATCAGAGATGTTGAAGGAATCAACCTGTGTGGTCTCTCCAGCGCCGAGATCCTGTGAGTTGCTTTTGCTATTATCATTATGAGCAGTATTTTCATCTCTTCTGGACTCAGCAGCTTGTCTCCCAAGGCTGATTGATGTGCAGAACTTTCACTCCCACAGTCCATCCACTTCCCCATCTCTCACGCCTCTCTTTCTTGATATCATGATTATAACAGTAATACGTGTTTATTGTTAGAAATTTGGGGACACAGAAGAGTGTGCCAGATAAAATGTATCCCAACAATACCTCCAAATATAACTACTATTGCAATAGTGCTCCTTGAATAGAACTACTACTTCCATTTTGGCTTCTCTCTGTCTGTCTTTTTCTTATTGTGGTAAGAACACTTAACATGAGACTTACCCTCTCAGATTTTTAAGTGTACAGTGCAGCATTGTTGACTACAGCTACATTTTGAAGAGCAAATCTCTAGAGTTTATTCATCTTGCTTAACTGAAACTTTATGCTCATTGGTTAGGATCCCTCCATCCCCCATCTTCCTCCCCACGCCAGCTCCTGGCGATTATCATTCCACCCATTGATTTCTATGAATTTGACTCTTTTAGATGCCTTAAATAAGTGGAATCATACTGTATTTGTCTTACGCTTATTTCACTCAATGTAAGGTCTTCAAGGTTCATCCATGATATAGCACGTTACAGAATTTCCTTCTTTTTAAAAATATTTTTTAATGTTTATTTATTTTTGAGAGAGAGAGAGAGTGTGAGTGGGGGAGGGGCAGAGAGAGACACACACAGAATCTGAAGCAGACTCCAGGCTCTGAGTCGTCAGCACAGAGTCTGATGCTGGGCTTGAACCCACGGACCACGAGATCATGGCCTGAGCTGAAGTTGGCCACTTAACCAACTGCACCACCCAGGTGCACCAAATTTCCTTCTTTTTTAAGGTGAATAGTATCTGTTGTATGTATAGCCCACATTTTCTTTATCTGTTCATCTCTTGTTGGAGATTTGTGTTGTTTCTACCTCTTGGCTGCTGTGAATAGAGCTACGATGAACCGGAAAATGTTAATATCTCTTAGAGATCCTCATTTTAGTTGCTTGGGGGTAAATACTCACTTGTGGTGTTTCTGGACGGTTCTGATTTTTGGCTTACATTCTTCCAATCTTTTTTAGTTTGCAAGTTTGGGGTTGTTTCATACTCAGATTTTCCCTCTTTTTAATACATCTTTTCCCCATAGCATATCTTCTTCTATATTTCTTTCTTTTTTCTTTTTTTTAAGATTTTATTTTCAAGTAATCTCTACATCCAACTTGGGGCTTGAACCTACAACGCCAAGATCAAGAGTCATGTGCTCTGCCGACTGAGTCAGCCTGATGCCCCTCTTCCATATTTCTTAATGACTGCCATTTATCATGATTCATTCACCCATTCTTGTACGCTTGATAAATATTTAGATTTCTCCTTTCTTTAAGACAATTCCTTCAAGAAAACTTCTTACATGTAGAGTTATGGGCCCAAAGAGCAGGAACATTTCTTTAGGAAAACGGATTCCTGCTGTCTAAGTAGGACTTCAAAATTGTAGTTCAGTTTTTATCATTCAGTGCCTTGCCTATAGTAATCACCTGGTTGTTGAATGAATGAGTGAATGAATGAATGAGTCACTGTATCTCAGTATTTAACAAACACCTGGCCCAGTGTTCCTAGAATGAACAAATGAGTAAGCTCCGAACAAAATATTTTTAAAAAATAGTTATCTATGGGTAACATACATCAGGATGTAAATCTAAAATATAATTTACTTTTTTCCCTTGCAAGCAGCCAAGCTCAATTACCTACAAACACTTTCCAAAATGAGGGCTCACATCATACTTTGCTCGTGGTAAGGTATCAGGAAATTAATTGTTCCATTTCTCAAAGACCTTTACTGTGCAATTAAAAAAAAGCCCTCCACCATAGCAATTATCTATAATTACTAATGAAAACAGGTGTCTTAAATGCCTTTTCAAATTGAGACATAACTGGTTCATTATCATAGCAGGCAACTACCCATATCCAATTTTCAATGGGATGTTGGGATCAAACATAATGCAGAGGGTTGTGGGGGCACACAAAGGGAACAGTGCTTCCTGGATGGTGCTCATTAGAAGAATTTGGTGAAAGGGCAGAGGTTGACAAGCATTCAAATAAGAAGCAGAGAGTATCTTGGGAGAAGGAGACCCCTGGGTGGCTGAGAAGTATAAAATAGAAACAGTGTACAGGGGTAAAATCTCTTCTCCCAAAAGCCTTTTCAGGGAGTGAAATTAGCTCCATCGTGCTATTGTCTCTGAGCTCAGTTTCTGCATCTGTTAAATGGCCATGAGAAAACCTAAACAGGTTTGGCTGCAGAACTCCTTTTATATGTAAGATATAGGGGTGCTGTGGGGAAGTAACTGAGAGAATGAATAAAAAGGAGTACATGATGCCTGAGAGTCGAGATGTGATTTCCATTCTCTCATTTCTTCTAAATTTTAAAGTTCTCTTTAGTTCCCAGTTTCTGTGACCTTATGATGATAAAGGTGGACCAGTATAATAAGGTATCCAAGCGCTGAGGAAATCGGATCTGTGTGTTCCCGTTCCTACACTTCCTGTCGCATTGCATGCTGGGAGTTATAACTCATGAGCAAGTGCGTAAAGCAAGGAGTCCACAGGGGAGCAGTTGAGAGGGGTCAGACCTTGGGCTGGCTGGCTCAGGACACTGTGTTGATGCGTTGGAGAGGTGGACACGTTTACTGGAAGCGCGTGCATTCCCTGCCTCCTGTTTAGCTGGAAATAGTGACATGGAATCAATGTGTACTCTAATTTCACTCTTCGGGGATACCCTGTTTTAATGCAGAGAATGGAGCTTGTGGTGTCCATCCTGTTGACAATATCGCTAGCAGAATGTCCCCCCTGGAACTTTGTGATTTCCACGAATGCAAGCCCCAGGAGCTGTTCTGCTCTAAAAGGTTTCCATAGCCCTGTGTTTGAGGAAAGCCACATTCACCCTTTCCCTCCTGGGAAATTCTCAATGGGAATCGCCATATTACTGCAATGAGAGTCCTACAGCAGAGAAACCCAATTAACTGGGCTTAGCAAGTCCTTCCTAAATCTATTTGGCCACAGAAGCCCTTTTATAGGTAAGAGCTATTAACAGCCCGCTGAACTAGTGTTCCGTGGAGCGCATTTTAAGAAATATTGGTTTACAGTCTTTCCCTCTGGTTTCTCTATCAGCTTTCGAATTCTCACGTATCTTGATGAGTATCTTTCTCAGTTAATGAAAAACTGAACTGCAGGGCAATTTTGTTTTTGTCCATCCAACAGTCTGTGGATTTATCTGTCCTCCTTTCTGGCAGATGAGTCCGGGGGGGGGGGTGGGGGGATGTTCCAATCACAGAATCCTCATTTCTGCCTTTATTGCAGGTGTGCCAGATAAAATATTAGACAACCCGTTGAATTTGAGTTTCAAATAAACAGTGAAAACTTTTTTAGTCCATACTTACACTGTCTTTTTTATTATATAGATCTGGGAACTGTACCATTAGGGTGGATGTATAGTCCAAGGCTGGCCAGTCAGGGAACCCCTTTGCTTTAGTTCCTAAAGTCTCTTCCAGGATTTGGTATCCCACAGAAGCCAGGTTAATAGAAGACCTTCCCCTGTAATTCCTGATTTGGTGCTGGAGGAAAAGGACTTTGCCTTTCGTGTCACAAAGCTGAAAGAATGGTAGTCAGTGACAGGATGACCATTTTCTCTTCCACGTGGAGAAAAGCTGTCCATGGGAGGTGAAGATGAGGCCATCACCTATGGAGAAGCAAGCCAGAAGATGGGGAGTGCCAGCTCTCACAGCCTCACCGATGTCCACTGATATTTACTCATTTCTGAGACTAGTCCAACCTTCAACTTGCTAGTCACACGGCCAATTCACCTGTCTTTTCCTTTATTTGTTTTTATTTTTCTTTCCTTAAGCTAAGATGAATCGCAACCAATAGAGAAGCATATGTGGCGCTTCTTTTCCACTGTCACTGTCCCATGTATTATTTAATATATTTCACATCTACTATATTTCCGAGCTTTGTGCTAGGTGATTCCCTTTGATCATTGCCTGGTGTTTAAGATGAATCAGGTCATCTCCTTGACCTTCTTCGTACAGTCAGACTCGTGGAGCCAGCACTTCATCTATAGACCTTCCTCCCACCCTCAGCTTCCCACGTTTGACCACTGCTGCATTGCCAGTGTTTGGATTTGAACACAGTCCTGAAAGATCAGTATTCTTCAGCACAGAAGCCAAGCAAAACTATCAGATGTGGTTTCGCTGCAAACCTTCTCCCTCGTGATAGCTGTCAGTGCAACAAGGAGTGATTCCTGTCCACAGTTTTCTCTGTCACTTAGAATGCATAACAGTGGAGCAGCTGTTTGACATCAGCGTGAGAGCGAAGTCATGGGAATCTCTGGTGTGTTGTAAGGAGGTGAAGCCAAATCCTCCTCGTTGGAGCCCCTGTGAGTTATGTAAGCAACACAGTGACTATTGGAGGGTTGTGGAGCGGGCTCCTGATTCTCTCAAGGACATTCTTTGGGATGAGCCAAGCTCTTCTGATACTCTGGGGCTAATAACTCCTAAAGAGTTCA
Organism: Proteles cristata cristata; assembly: GCA_017311185.1. Lineage (NCBI taxonomy): Eukaryota > Metazoa > Chordata > Mammalia > Carnivora > Hyaenidae > Proteles > Proteles cristata. The sequence goes on along the minus strand of JAESUZ010002024.1, from coordinate 26,041 downwards.
CTTGACATTGCAAATTTCTGACCCTACTGTATGTATGATATGCAAAAAGATGTTAGGAGAAATAAATACAGGAAACAATGTTGTTGCTTGGCGACTGACATGGCCCTGTTATTTCTCTAGCCATCTCTCCCCTTTTTGCTTATAGCTTATAATCCAGCTATTGCGAATTATCATTAATTCTTTGCACACTTGTCTCAACACAGTGTCTGCATACACTGTTCCCTCTTATTGGAATATTGGTGCTCTAACGATAGCACCCCACCCCAGCCAATCAGCAATGTCCATCTCTCTGGCTGTGGTGATTGGTTTAGGGGTGACCATGTGACCTCTGGTGTATCCAGTCAGAGTAAAGAGCAGGCCTTTGGCTGAAAACTGTGGACCACAGAAGCTGTGTTGGGTAGATTCTAAGCCCAGGTCTCTTGCAGACATTTTGTTACTGGGAGGGAAGCTGTCCCCAGGACACAGCTGAGAGAATTGCAGAGCAGTGAAGCTGGAAAGCGCATGATTGCTGCAAAACTAATGATAGTTTCAATCTCTAGAGCAACCCACATCGAAAATTCACGCTAATTCTGGACTTTTCGCTTATACAAGTCAATAAGTTTTCTGTCTTGCTCATTTTAAAGCTAATTTGAGTTTAATTTTCCATTACTTACAACACAAAGTCTTGACTTATACTCAAAGCTCCTCCTTCTTTCCCACGAACTTTCTGTAGTGAGAGCTATACTTAAAATCAAGTCAATCATTCCAATCGGTATGATGGACTTTAGCTGAAGGTACAGGCTGCATTTTGATCTTCTGGGAATACCCTCTGCCTTTCTTGTAATCTCCCTTGTCAGCATTTATTGAGCACCCGCTCTGTTCCAAGCACCGGGACAGATGCTCTGTGACATCCCAGTAATAGCAAAGATCCCATCTGTGAGGTACTGGCAGTATTGAGAAGCACAGAGTCCTGAACCATGGCTGAAACAATCCATGCTGGCTCTGCCCCCAATCTGTTTTGTGACCTTAGGCTGATCACTACCCCTCCCTGGGCTTTAGCTTCTCATCTATGATGTGAGGGCTTTGGTTGACCATTCTCTAAAACCCTCTCCAGTAATTACATGCCACCCTTGGTGTACAAATAATGTAAATATAGTTGGTATTGTGTCTGGTCAAAATGGAAAGGGCTTCAGGCTTATTTACTCAAGAGTATATGTTAATAGTCTACTGTGTTCCAGGGTTTGGAGACACGGTCACGAGCAAAGCAGATAAAAAGTACCTGCTGGTGGAGGAGGTAGTCAATAAATACATACCTAAGCAAGAAACATAGTGTTTTTTAATTTATTTTTACAGATAGTTTGTTGTCAAGTTGGTTTCCATATAACACCCGGTGCTCATCCCCACAAGTGCCCTAGTAAGAAACATAGTTGATGCTCATTTTTCAGATTCTGTATTTGTGAATTTGCCTGCTTGCTACAATTTATTTGTAACCCCCAAATCCATACCCAGAGCGCTTTCACAGTCATTGGCTCACATGTGCAGAGTGGTGAAAAATTTGTCACTCAATGCGCACAATTCCCAGCTCAGGTCAAACAGGGTGATGCTCTGCCTTCTTGTTCAGCTCTCACGTTTGAAACGCGTGTTCTTTAAGCAGTCCATTTAGTGCCAAGCTTTTCACGTTTTTGTGCTTTCTGTTAGTGATCTCACTGATAAAGGCAGCCCCCAACCATAGTTCTGAAATGCTGTCTAGTGTCCCTAAAGTGCAAGAGGGTTGTGGGATGTGCCTCGCAGGCAAAATACCTGTGTTAGATAAATTTCATTCAGGCGGGCCTTCAAATAGAAACACAGAAAATAAGGCTCCCTACTGATTGGTTGACAAAAATGTTGGGGCACCTGGGTGGCTTAGTTGGTTAAGCGACTGACTTTCGCTTAGGTCACGATCTCACGGTTCGTGGGTTCAAGCCCCGCATCAGGCTCTGTGCTGACTGCCAGCTCAGAGTCTGGAGCCTATTTCAGAATCTGTATCTCCCTCTCTCTCTGACCCTCCCCTGCTCACGCTGTTTCTCTCCCTCTCCTAGAAATAAATAAAAATATTTAAAAAAAAAAAAAGAGAAAGAAATGTTGTGGCCGGAGGCTTGCAGGACTCTAATCCACTATTTCCCGCAGGAGCAAATGGTTCCGTATTTGCGAATTCAGAGTGCACTGCAACTTCATGACATGTAGCTACTGCAAATAACAAGAAGGTACTGGACACTCTGTCAGGTTGCAGTGAGTTACTGGGAAGAATACAATAGGGAAGCAGGAAAGGGAGTCCGTATTTTAAAAGGCTAGCATCCAAACGAGTTTCAGGCAGAGGAAATGGCAGGAAGAAGCCAGGACTCTGCAGTGGGAGTGGGTGTGCGTGCTGGAGGAGCAGCCAGAAGGCTGGTGCAGCTGGACGGGAGCAAACTGGGGTCAGGGAGAGGCGATGAGGTGGAGGAAGGAGGTCGCATCACGTAGGGCTTTGTGGGCTGTTGTGTGGACTTTGGCTTCCCTCTGAGCGCTGAGGAGGGATATGACCTGAGTTCGTTTGAACGGGGAACCCCTGGTTGCCTTGTTGAGAAGGGACTGACACAGGAGAAGGGGGCATAGTGAGGAGGCTGTTGCAGTAATTGGCCAGAGCTGATGATGAGTCCTGAACAACAGACCTGCACCATCACCACTAGCCTCCTAACTGAGCAGGGGTTGCTGGGAGTTTGAGAGGCTCTCTCTTACTGCGAAAGTCCTTGAACTCGAGCAGTAAATTATCCTCAAAGTTTCATTAGCGCGCCTTGGCATGGCTCTCTCCTCGGATGCCCTGTGCCATGCTCCTCCTGGGAAGTGGCTATAAATAACCTGTGACTCTGCTCTCATCAGGGGAATAGGACCTGGAGTCGCCTTCCGGACACATTAATAACCACCCTCTCCTCGCCCCCAAATTAATCTTGTTATGAGGCAGCTTGGCCATGGGCGTCTCCTAATCATCATTTAATTCAACCATCCTGTTAGTCGCCATGCTGTGCTTCTCCCCGATGGCCTCAGGAGTATCGCGTTGGGTTGAATTTCCAGCCAAATACCTTTTCCAGATAAATCCATTGCATTGAGATAGGGAGACTGTACATGTGATCTAATTAGCTGAATTCGTCTTTATGACTGGTCCGTGATTGCATGTAATTTTGGACAAGTTCTGTGCCAAATCTAAGATTCAGGGGGAAGGCAAGAGGTCTGAATTCAACTTTCACAGGTTCCTTAGGGGCAATAGGGGAGAGGAAGGAAGAGAGAACTAATGCCTATTGAGCATGTACCCTGTTCATTCATTCATTCAATACTTACCGAACACCTACCATGTGCTAGGCATTATTCTAGGTGCTGAGGATAGAGCACAGAGCCAGTGCATGTATTAATCAGTTATATGAGAAGCAGAATGGTTCACTGGTTAGGAGCATGGACTCTGGAGCAGATGGTGCTCAAACCCCAATCTCAGTTACGTGACTTGGTCAAGTCGCTTAACCTCCCCATGCCTCAGTAACACCTTCTGGAAAATAGGAGATAATAAAAATACCTTAATGAGAGGTGGAAAATTATTATACCCCTAAATACAAAGTATCTTTCCTCTTTCCTCCACCTGAGGAACACTGGGAACAAGAGTCTTAGGAAGAGAACAGTGAAATATGAGCCTAGTGGGATCCTTAAAGCTCAGCTGGTCCAACATTCCCTTTATGCTACATTACAACAAGTAGCTACCATCTGTTTTCTTGACTGTCTCTGGGGGTGGGGAACTCACTACCTCCACAGGCAGTACATCTCATTCTCAGACCTCTGGTTTGCCTGAAATGCCTGTTGTATAAGTTAACACATTCTCTCTCCTGCTCCTTTTCAAGCCAGTTTGACTTCCTGTTTATTCAAAAAAGGTTTATTCCCATTCAGAGTACACATGCCCTTTGTTTTCCCAGCACCTAAAGGCATTACCACACCTTTTGGGGTTTAGGTAAATTATTCTTCCGCCCAGCAATTTTTTAGGATAGTTCTGATGGTGGTTATACTATCTTTAGTTCAGATAAAAATGGTCTCTATTTGCCAAATAGGACTAATGGTTTCTAAGCCCAGACTAGGTATTAGGATCTGTGATACAAGTTTTGTACAGGTAGAATACTCTAGAGATAATAATAGCTAACATTTATTAAGTGCTCATTATGACCAAGCACTGTGCTAACACTGTATATGGATTGTTGGTTCATTTAATCCTATTGCAACCCTACGATTTTTTTTTAATTAAAAAATTATTTGAGAGAGAGAGAGTATACAGGTGGAGGAGAGGAGCAAAGGGAGAGAGAGAGAATTCCAAGCAGGCTACATGCAGAGAACCCAACACAAGTGCAGAGCCCAACACATGGCTTGATTCCATGACCCTGGGATCACAACCTGAGCTGAAATCAGGAGTCCCTCTACCAACTGAGCCACTCTGGTGCTCCAACCCTATGATTTTTATTGGCCCTTTTCAGTAGATGCAGAATCAAAGCTCAGAGAACTCAGGTTACATGTCTAATAACAAGTAGTGGAATGGTGTCATCTAGCCTCAGAGACCACTTTCTTTACAACCAGACCATAGTCTTCCTGATTCATCGAGGTTCCCATGATGTAACATAAAATACCATGTATACTCTAAATTACTACATAGCTGCAAGGCTAAGTTTATCTTTGTGCCTCATGGCATACCTGGCATATGGTAAGTACTCAGTAAATAATGAATGAATGAATGAATTCATGCATAGGATTGTTTCAGTCTGTGTGACTTTTTTTTTTTTAACTACCAATCACCTTTAACTTTTTTTTTTTTACAAATAGTTTATTGTCAAATTAGTTTCCACATAACACCCAGTGCTCATCCCCACAAGTGTCCTCCTCCATGCCCATCCCCCTCCCCCCCCACATCCATCAGTCCTCAGTTTTTGTCAGCATTCAAGAGTCTCTCATGGTTTGCCTCTCTCCCTTTCCCCCACCATTTCCCCCCTTCTTCTCCCCCTTGTTCCTCAGTTAGGTTCCTCCTAATCCTCCTATACGTGCAAACATATGATATTTGTCCTTCTCTGCCTGACTTATTTCGCTCAGCATAACACCCTCAAGGTCCATCCATGTTGCTACACATGGCCAGATTTCATTGTTTCTCATTGCCATGTAGTATTCCATGGTATAGATAAACCACATCTTCTTGATCCATTCATCTGTTGATGGACACTTAGGCTCTTTCCATGTTTTAGCTATTGTGGAGGTGCTGCTATGAACATTGGGGTACATGTGCTCCTATGCCTCAGCATTTCTGTATCCCTTGGGTAAATTCCTAGCAGTGCTTGTGTGACTTTTTAAAAATGTTTATTTTTACTCATTTTTTAGAGAGAGAGAAAGTGAGGGAGGGACAGAGGAGAGGGAGGGAGGGAGGGAGGGAGAGAGAATGTTAAGCAGGCTCCACACTCCGTGCAGAGCCTGACATGGGGCTCAATTCTGTAACCCTGGGATTATGACCTGAGCCAAAATCAAGAGTCAGGTGCTCAACCGACTGAGCCACCCAGGCACCCCATGTGTGGCTTTTTAGACCTGGCTTAAAAATTAAATTTTCTTTTATTGACCACCAAAGTTATTATTGAGTATGGAAAGCCTAATTTCTTGGAACTGGATCTTTGGAAGCACCCTGGGAACAGTAACCTTGGGTTTGGGGATTTAGGAGCATTTGGGGGAGCCAGAAACCTGCAGGGACTCTCGTCCCCTGCTCATGTCCACTTAACCTTGATAAATCCCTGGGTGCCCTCTGAGGTCCAACCTGGGGCATTAAGAAAACACACAGGAGGGCTCCAGTGTCAAAGGGATTTTTATTGCTATTTTTTTTTTCATGAGCTTATTATACCTAAGGTACTTGAAGGAACCAACGAGCTGTGGATCATTTCCAAGCTCATGTAGCTGATTCATTTGTCTGTTGGCTCAGCTATAGAATGGAATGAAGGGAACATCAGTTTTGCTAGAAGTGACTGGAGAGGCCACACCACTTCCTGCTCCAGACTAAGATATCTGTAGAAGCTGGTTGGTGATCCATAGGTGGGGGAGCTGGTAGGAGGTACACCTGGAGTTTGAAACCAGTGTCTATAACCACTCATATTAAGCAGTGTCCATGGGGATCACAGTTCTGGGGCCATGGTAAGATTGGGTCCTAGCTCCTTGAATAGCTCTGTTCACAAGTTAGCATTCCCACTTAAGGGGTTTGTACCATGAACTGAATTAGTCCCCAAAGCAGGTTTCCAGAAGCAGGAAGATACAGAGGTTTAAAGTGAGGGAGGCTTCCCTGCTCACGCTGTCTCTCTCTCTCTTCTAGAAATAAATAAAAATATTTTAAAAAAATATTTAAAGTGAGGAAGGCTTTGGGTGCCAGCTCCACTCCTTGGTTGTTTGAATTCCTTGTTGGTGAGGATGTCAGTCTAATGGAATCTGCGTGAGGCAAGGTGGTTTAATAAAAAGAGCAAGTTTTTTTTAGAGTTGATCATACTGAGGTTCAAATCCCGATTCCACTACTTAAGAGCCATGAGAACCTAGGCAGGCCTCTTGGCCTTCCCAAGCCTCAGTTTTCTCATCTATAAAATAGCAATGAACTTGGAGTGCCTGGGTAGTTTAGTCAGTTAAGCATCGGACTCTTGGTTTTGGCTCAGGTCATGATCTCAGTGTTCGTGAGTTCAGGCCCCGTGTCAGACTGTGTACTGACAGTGCAAAGTGTGCTTGGGATTCTCTCTCTCCCTCTCTTTCTCTCTACCCTTCCTCCACTCACTTTTTCTGTGTGTCTCAAAATAAATAAACTGAAAAAAAAGGCATTGAACATATTTAATTATCCAGGATTGTCTGAGGATTAATGCAAGAGCACATGCTAAGTTTCTAGCATAGACATGATTTTCACGGTCAGGTCTCATTTTCTTCCCATGTTCATCCTATAAGCTATCAATACAAAAGGACAGATCCTACTCAAAGCCAATACTAATTGTTTATCAGAAATCTGATGCTTGAAGTTAATAGAAAATCCAATCCAAGTTGCCATGAACAGCAAAGGGACATCTTGACTTGGGTAAATGAACATCTCAGAAGAAGTTCTGGCTTCAAGAAGGATTTGGTCCAGCCTGCATGGATATGTTTTATCTTACTCTCCAAATTCCTCTGTTCTGCCTCATTTCTAAAAGTGACTCCCATCACGATTCAAAATGGCTGCCAGGAACTCGCAGGGACCCCACGCTTACTTGTCCCAGGTTGGTAGGAACCAAGAATGCCTTTCCCCCTACAGATAGGTGGGAGAGTTTTTCCCCCTTTAGCAAGACTATTTCTTATCTCATTGGCTCAAAATGTATCAGATGCACTGAGCCTATCAGAGTGGCTTCCTGTTGAATGTGGACTCTTTTAAGCCAATTAGAGCCTCATCCCTGGAGGTAAGGACCATATCCCCAGACCCAAATACCCTGTGGCCTCATTGCTGAGATGTAAAGGGAATGGATGCTGGTTGATTCTTTTTTTCTTTTTACTTGCCCCCAGAACAGAATAACAGTGTTCCCCTGGAACACTCCAAGTTGTGACCTCGCACCATTTTGGAGGACCTCACGTGGTACTAGATTTCAGTGGGATGCTATTTTTAATCTTTCACAGCCCCGACTCATTTATTTTGTGTCACAATGAGATGAGGATCATCATCTAGGTCATACTGTGGTCTCTGGGTTTTCCCAGCTGGAAAATCTCATGCAGCCCCTGTAAGAGTGGAAAATATGCTCAATTATAAGGGAGTGAATTGGTACTATCTAAAGCACAGTGCCACAATTTCATGGTGATTCAGAGGGAAATGATGGTTAAGGCTTAACAATGATGCCTCAAGACATTTGCTTTACATTTACTGTCACAATTACTTGTGTTTTAAAAAAATTTTTAATGTTTTTATTTATTTTTGAGAGAGAGAGAGAAAAAAAATAGAGTGCAAGTGGGGGGAGGGGCAGAGACACACACACACACACAGAATCCGAAGCAGGATCCAGGCTCTAAGCTGTCAGGACAGAGCTGAATGCTGGGCTTGAACTTGTGAACCACGAGATCATGACCTGAGCCAAAGTTGGAGGCTTAACCAAACTGAGCCACCCAGGTGCCCCCAGTTACTCATTTTAAATGGTGGTTCAGATAGTCAGAGTTTGCAAGCTAGTTAATGTTCCAATGAGAGCAAATGTATTCTGGCTTAAGAGTCTCTGTGGAATCCTTCCTCTCTGCCAAGGCAGTGGTATCGTAGACTTGGCACACACTAAGACTGCAGGTCATGTGGCACAGGTATGAACCCTCCTCCACCTCTTACTAGGCAGACCTCTGTTTTCTCACCTGTAAAATGGAGGTGTTTGTAGCATCTACTGTGAAAAGTTGTAGTGCAACCTAAGATAGATAATGCCACGCTCAATGAGGGCACAGAGCCGGTGCTCATAGAGGTTGCTATTATTTGAAGTAGGAGGAGACTATAGAGGAATAACTGTAAGCCTAGTCAATTACAATCTACTCTCTTAGTGCTTCAGTTTCCACATCTATAGAATGGGGGTATTGATAGCATTCCCATGTTGGGAAAAGTAAGTGAACTAAAATACATCATTCAGGGCACCTGGGTGGCTCAGTCGGTTAAGTGTCAGACTCTTGATTTCAGCTCAGGTCATGATCACCTCACCATTCGTGAGTTTGAGCCCTGTATCGAACAAACTGTGAGATCATCATTTAAGCCAAAGTCAGAGGCTTAATCGACTGAGCCACCCTGGTGCCACCGAACCTCATTACTCTAAGACGGCCCAGTCTCTACCACCTCTTTCCACATCTGCCCTGGGTTCAAAGGCAAGCCTCATCAGTTGTGACCTTAAGCAAGATATTACCTCTTTGATCCTCACTTTACTCAACTGTAAACAGGCCACAATGATTCATTTATTCCGTAGGGTTGTTGCAGGGATTCTCTGAGTGAAGGTGGCAAAAATACTGGGGCACCTGGTTGGTTGAGTAGGTTAAGGGTCTGACTCTTGATCTCGACTCAGGCCAAGATCTCACTATACCTGAGTTTAAGCTCTGCATCAGGCTCTGTGCTGATGGCATGGAGCCTGCTTGGGATTCTCTCTCCTCCCCCTCCCCTCCTCTCTCTGCTCCTCCTCTGCTCTCTCTCTCTTTCTCTCTCTCAAAATAAATAAACTTAATAAAAATAAAAGCACTTACCAAGCACAATGCCAGGCACCTATCTGCATATGTGGGATCTCTATTACACTCAGGTGGCTGTTAGCTCTTAAATAGCATCTCACCATCTGCCCTTCCCACCTTTTGTCGATGCTTAAGAATAAAAAGAGAAACACAGATGTGAAAGCGTTTTCCTCCCACAAGTCAAAAGGAATCCTAAACGTGAAGCTGTTGTTAATATTAATTTACGGGATGGCGAGGAGCATCCTGGGAGACTCCCCCTGGTGAGAATTTCATGAATTTCAAGAGTGAAAATCCTGCTCCCCACGGAGCCTAACTTCCTCATCCTCAATTTTGAGGAGATGAATTCAGGCCCCGTGTTCCTCTGGAGCCTGTATCTTATTTTCTGACTGCTTCATTTATTCCACCACAATGGATTTCCCATTTGATAGCAGAAAAAAAAAAAAAAGAACACAAAGCAGAAGCAAAAGACATCTTCAATCTTTTTACCAATTGTATTTCTTTTGACCCAATTATTCAGGAAAACAGTGTGAATGAAGCCACTTAGTGTGTGTTTTTGTGCACACCGATTGTGTATGTACCTTCTGGGTGTGGGGTGGGGTGATGGCATGCATGCCCTGTGAGTGCCTCTAAGTGCTTACGTGCCTGAGTGCATGTTTATGCCTATACTCGTGTATCCTGTGTGTGGCCTGATGTGTGTGTGTGTGTGTGTGTGTGTGTGTGTGTGTGTGTGCCTCTCAGAATTCGTATGTGAGTCCATGTCTGTGCTGTATGTGCATGTGTGCGTGTGCGAGTTCACTAGTGCAAACACACATCAATTTTGTGTTTTTAAGTTTGCATGTAGACGAATGTGTTGGTTATGTGACTACTATTTTAAGTGTCTCAGGTGCGTGTGAATATTCCAACAGGTAGGCACACATGTGTGTGAATGCCTGTGTACCTGCTGAAGTCCAAATTTGTGCTTTTGTGTATTTCAGTGAATGTTATCAATGGCTGTGCAGCTGATACACTTGTGTGTGCTGGTAGGGGTGTATGTATGTGTGTACATGTTTGTGGGAGGGAGGGGAAGAGAGAAGTAGAGAAAGAGGAGAGAAGCAAAGATCCTCAGTGCTTTTTGTTTTTAGTTTATTTATTTATTGAGAGAGAGAAAGCACAAGTGGAGCGGGGCAGAGAGGGGAGACAGAATCCCATGTGGGGCTCGAACTCATAAACTGTGAGAATGTGACCTGAGGTGAGATCAAGAGTTGGACGCTTACCCGACTGCGCCACCCAGTTGCCCCAGGTCTTCAGTGTCTTTTTATCTTTGTTCCATCACTACTCAGATTGATTGCCTTCTCTCCATTAGTCTTCTCAAGAAGGAAACAGGGACAAAGACCATGGAAACTCAGAGGGAAAAAAGTTAGTAGTCAGTTAGCTCCCCCTTTCCCTTTCACAGTGACTACTTACTGATATTTTTTAAAACGACAGTGCCTTAAAAATGTAAGATGGAAGCTATTTTAAAAAGCGTCATTGTGTATCTGACTTTCCCCAAAAGGCCCGAAGTCAGAAGGGCCAGGCTCTAACCCATGAATCTTGTTTCATTTACGTTCCGATGGACTGCGCGTCCCAGAGAATGTGATGGAAGTCCCCAGCATAGCTGTGTGTTTGCTGATCTGTGTTTAAGATGTGCCACTTGGGTGGTTTTAGAAATGATGAGGAGGACTTTTTGGTGCTGGAGGGGGAAGCCAATGGATTTTAACTGTGTTCTCAGAAAGTTCAAATTACATATGTAGAAGGTTTGAGCTGGCAAGGCACATACAGCACTTTCCACCTGCTTGGTGAGGAAACTGAGGTCTACAGTAGGATTGCTTCTAGGGGCTGGAGAGACAGTGATAAGGAGATGGATGAGATCTCCAAGGAGCTTAAAACATGATGAGGGAGAGATGGATGACTTAGGCCAGCTCACTCTTCTCCCGCTCACTCTGCTTTCTTTCTGTTCCTCCAAGCTCTCTCCTGCTCCAGGGACTTTGCACTTGCTGTTCTCTCTTCCTGGAATAGTTTGGACTTCACATGGCTCATTCCTTGTCATTCAGCTCTTAGCTCCCATATTAACCCTTCAGCGTGCCCCATCTGAAATACTCCACACCCCCAGAGTCATTTCCACACCTGTTTATCTTCATAGCCATTCACACTAAATACGATGACCCCACTCGTGTGTCTAACATGTCTTTCTTGTTTGGTTGTTTCCCCCACCTAGAATATGAGCTCCAAAAAGACCAAAATCACTTCTCTCTTGTCCTCTGGCATATAAAAATTGCCTAGCACAGAGTATTTGTTGAACAAATGATTAAAGGAAAGGAATAACTGTAGAATCTCTCAAACTAGTAAGTTTCTGACAAAAATAAGAGAGTGGAGAGTCTCTCTGAGCCACTTGCGGTAAGAGCTTGGTGACAAGTCTTAACCCTGTGAAAGCGAAGGAAGGGACTCTGGACCCGGCAAGGAGGAGGGCTACAGAGGCCTATGTCCGTGTGGCTCTAGGAACACAGAAAAGTGGACGGTGGCAAGGGTGAGCCAGACACAAGGAGGGAATGGTGGACACACTTTTCCAGAGAAGGGCCACACGCTAAATAGTTCAGGGTTTGCACCACTTAACTCTGCTTTTCCCAGGAAAGCAGGCACAGGAAGTAAGAAGATGAGGGGGTGTGGTCTTTTGACAATAAATCTGCCTCTGTGGAAAAAAACAGTTGAGCAGGTCTTGGCCTCTGGGATGCAATTTGCAGACCTTTAAGGTAGGCCTTCCCAGGCTGTTCATCCATTGGGCGTTGGGAAATCTCATGACTTATGAATGTAAGAGCCCTCACTCTGTAGGCTGAGGAGAATGGGATGGAGCTGGTCAGGAAGAAGCTGGGGAGCAAGGATCTCATTGGAGTTGTCTGGGTGAAAGCGAGAGGCAGGAGGCGGTGCTTGGGTAGAATTAGAGATTCCTAGCTCCCCTCTCTGGGCTCCTCATTTCCAGCCCCAGCACTGTTCATGTGTACCTGAACTCAGCTATCTGCCTCGTCTTCCTTGATCCCCTCACTTTACCACAGTCCCAGGTGTGAAATGGGTTGCTTGGGCTTCCCCAGCACGAAAGACCAGAGTGGGGCTCTGAACGGACTGTGCCGGGCAGCAGAGGCAGGCTATGGATGCCTGGCCACCAGGGCCTGTGATATTGTCCTCCACACTTCAGAGGCTGCTGAATGAGAGCAGGAGCCCCTCACCTGCTTGACACAAAAGGCAGGATGAAGCCATATAGCATGCATACCTTCTGTAAGGGATGTAAAGTGTGTATATATGTATATCTGTGTGTTTGTAGCTGGATATTGAGTTGAAGAAAAAACACCAGTGGGTTAAAAGTTGGACTAAAACTCTTCAGGGTCCAGCCGGCTCTAATGTTACATGACACCCCAACATCAAAAGGGTATGTTGGTTGCTGAGACAGATCCTCTCTCCTGACTGGCAAATTGACATCAAAGACCCTAAGAGAGCATTAGAACTCACATTCAGAGCAGGCTCCTTGAGTGATCAACCTTCAACCGTCAATGTTCTGGCTTTGCAATTAACTCATTGAAGCCATTTTCTTTCTCAATATGAATCAACAGCCTTTTCTTATCATCCCCGTACACATTTTACTTCCAATGGCATCTTTTAATCCAAAAAAGATTGTGTTATTAAAGTTTTGTGTGAAGCTGTGATTGCCATCCTTGGAACTGAAGATGCAATCAAAGGAGAGAATGGATGGCTTATAATTCAATGAATGGATGCGCTTCTGTGGTAATTTCTTTGGTAATTACTTGTGTAAACTGTGTGTTTCTGTAATTGAAACTCGACAGTGTGGGGTAATTTATCAAAATCTATAATTTATTGTAGCTTTTCCATCTTGTCTCTTGGATTCTCTGCTTGTCCTCATTAGGGTGTTGTCCCCTCGCCACTACTTCAGTCCATCATAACCATTTAGATGAAGAAGCAAAAACACACATTGCATTTGGGGAAAAGGTTCTGATGGACTAGACGGAAGTTTAAAATCCATTTTCCAAAGGACACAATTGTTATTGTTGTTTGCAATAGGTATTTTCTGACAGTCTTTAAGATGTGATTTATGAAATGGTTTTGAAGAGATTGTCTACATCAACTGTCTAGATAATAACACCATTTTTCTCTTGTGGTCACCAAGTATTCTGAGTGTCTCACAATTCCTTCACAAAAGTCTGAAGAGTAAGGCAAAGACTGGAGAGTGGCTTTTACTAGCAGAGGGCATTCGAGCTTTCTGAGAGAGAAGCTGTGTCTCCTGACCTGAGAACTGCCATGGAGCAATGTGAAGGGGCAGTTATGTGAGTCCCATTCCAAGCCCAGTCTCAAGCCACGCCAGCAAGTACCCAGGAGCTGTTTGTGGTGCTGACAACTACTTTCCTCTCCAATAGATCACTGATACCAAGCCTTGTGTGGTATTTGAAGGACCCTAAACTCAAAGAAAATTGAAAGAAACTTTAGAGAAATGTCCATAATCTTACATATTTTAAAGCAAAATTTTTGTCTTTCATTGTCAGAAAAGGGGAAAAATGCAGAAAACAACATTTGCTCTTCCACCACCAAAAGAGAACGTATTATTAGTATTTTAACACAGTTCCTTTTAGTATTTTTTCTCTGCATGGTTCCAATGTCACTTGATATTATTTTATATTGCACGTATAATTTCTTCATGGCATTTAAAAGAATAAAAAATACAACTTTATATTGTTCTTCATGATTTTTAAGGTATAACTTACAGAAAATTCATCCAGTTTAGTGTACCATTTTCTGAATTTTGACAAATGTGTACCACCACCATAATCAAGATATAGAACAGCCCCATTGCCCCCAAAAGTTCCCTCATGAATCTTTTAAATCAACCTCTCTCCCCACTCCTGGCCCCATGTAGCCACTGATCTATTTTTCTGTCCCTCTAGAAAAACATTATTTTAACGACTGCTTAATATTACAGTGAATAGATATGCCATGTTTTTCTGAACAAGTTTGTTCTGTAAAACATTTAGTTTATTCTATTTTTTATTATAAGTGGTGCTATGATGAATTTTTTTTTGTGCATATAACTCTTTCAGGATTTTAAGTAATTACCTTACTATGGAATTCCAGAATGGGATTGATGCATGAGAGATTATGAAAGCTTTTAAGTCTGACTCTAGGGGCACCTGGGTGGCTTAGTCGGTTGAGCGTCCGACTTTCGCTTGGGTCATGATCTCGTGGTTCGTGGGTTCGAGCCCCGCGTCGGGCTCTGTGCTGACTGCCAGCTCAGAGCCTGGAGCCTGTTTCAGTGTGTGACTGCCTCTCTCTCTGACCCTCCCCTGCTCACGCTGTCTCTCTCTCTCTCTCTCCTAGAAATAAATAAAACATTAAAAAAATATATAAAAAAAAAAGTCTGACTCTAGATCCAGACACCAAATCAATACCCTTGATACTGAAAATCCAGAGGGACTATTTATAAAACCTTTGTAGTAGAAAGGAAAGAATGTGGAATTTGGAGTAGGTCAACGCTAGTGTTTGATACCAGCATTTCTGATCATGCCACTCTTCTTTATTTTTTCTCTGAATTTTGTTAACGTTTTATTTTATTTTTGAGAGAGAGAGAGCCAGAGCCAGAGTGGGGAAGGGGCAGAGAGAGCGGGAGAGACAGAACTTGAAGCAGGCTCCAGGCTCCATGTTGTCAGCACAGAATTCAACGTGGGGTTCAAACCCACTAACTGTGAGATCATGAGCTGAAGTCGGATGCTTAACCGATTGAGCCACTCATGTGCCCCTCATCATGCCACTCTTTTTGTTAGTCTTCATTAACTTAATAACCTCAAGGTCTTTTATCATCTGCCCTTTGCTTATTTCCACTGCCAGATCCTGATGTCTATGTATATCTAGATCTATGATATGTTGTATATGCACCTACTACTGTGAGTCTCCCGAGTGTGTCACCTTCTTTCATGCTTCCTGTCTTTGTACATGTTTACCTCCCTTTTTAAGAAATCTCCTTTTTGTTCTAATGTTCCCTTTTTATCTGACTTTGTAAACCACCTAACAGTGCTAAGATGGTCTATGTGCTCTTGCTTTGTGTTCCTCAGTCACTTCTGCTTATCTCTGTGTTAGGACTCATTCATTTATCTACTCAATAATTATATATTGAGAGTCTATAATGTTCTGAGTGCTGCAGACATGGAAGTAAATGAGAAATACAAAATTCCTGCCAAATGGGAAATGACATCCTTATGTGGGAGGAGGTGATATCGGAGCACAGACCTGAACGGTGAAAAGAAGCAGCCCTGGGGATATGTGGATGAAAAAAGCTTGAGGCAGATGGTGAAACAAATGCAAAGACCCTGAAGAGTGATTGTGCTTGGCTTTTCTGAGAGGCAGTGAAAAGGCTATGTGGCTGGAGTCCGATGAGGAAGAAGAAAGTTATAAGAAATAAGATTGGAGAGAAAGGTAGGTCCAGATCATTTAAGACATTGTAGTTCATGACACAGAGCATGGCTTTTATTGCAAATATGATGGAACCATTAGAGCTTTTTAATTAGGAGACCAATAAGGTATGAGTCATGTTTTAAGGACATCATTTTAACTTCTGGGTGAAGAAGAGGGAAAATAATGGAAGAAAAACTACCCAGTAGGAGGACATGGCAGTCACATAGGTGTGAAACAATGGTGGCTTAGGCCAGCAGTCAGCAAGTTTTTTTGGCAATAGGCCAACTGGTAAATATTTTAGATTTTCTGGACCAAACAGTTTCTGTCACAACCACACAATTCTGCCATGATAGTATGAAAACAGCCATCGACAGTACACACATGAATAAGGGTAGCTGTTTTCCAATAAAAATTTATTTATGAAAATAGATGGGGGCCTGGATTTGGGCCAAGGGCCATACTTTGTTAACCCCTGTCTTATACTAATTCTGATGACAGTATTAACAAATGACTGGATTAAGAATGCATTTTGGATGTGGAGTAGGTTTTCTCAGAGAAATCAAAAGTTGTGCTTTTAACCAAAGAGATTTAAGATTTTCATTAGATGTCTGCATGAAGATTTTGAATCCACAGTTGGAGATTTGGGTGAAGTGTAGAGTACTGCTAACAATATTAATTGAGGGATTATCAACATACACATGCTATTTAAAATAATAAGAATGGATGTGGCCATCCAGGGAAAGAGTTTAGACAGGGAAGAGAAGAGAGGAGAGAAAAGATGAACTTAAGAATTGAGCCTTGGAGCATTTCAGCATTTAGAGACTGGTATATGAGGAAGATCCAGCAAAAAAAGATGAAGAGGAGCTTCCAGAGAAGAAGAAGATGGTATCTCCAGATTCAGATGATATTTTAAGGGGGATGTGTAGCCAACTGTGTCAAATATGCTGCAGATTTTTGTAAGAGAATGATAGAGAATTGACTGTTCATTTTGGCAACAGGGAGGTTATAGGTAACATTGGTAAATGAAACGGTTTAGATAAGAGTCATATGGATGCAGTTAGAATAAGTCTGGAATGTGGAGTAGGTCGGTGTAAACAGGAAAGAGAAATGGCACAGGGTCTGGGAGATGTAGTGGCAAGGGATGTGTTCTTAAGAATGACAGTTGCTGCAGCAGGATTGTATACGTATGGGAATGATCCAGAAATTGAGAATTGAGAGAATTGATGCAGGGGAGAGAAACAGCAACTGAAGGCAGTCAAGTCTATGCAGAAGAAAGAGCCGTAGGTTGTGCATTCATCATAACAGGCAAGTCAGAATCGGTCTGTACAGACATTTGTAAATTTGGTGTTAGGGGATGGGACAATGAAGACATTCTTTGGAATGCTTCTAGTGTGTCAGTGAAATAAGAGAAAGATCATCCATTTTCCAAGGATGGGAGAAGAGGCATTGAGGGTTGGGAGAAAGGATGTTAAACAGTCCTTCTGGAAAACTAAAGAGGCAAACTTTCCAGGGAAACACATTAAGATTCTGTCATGGGACTGTGGTCATTAGGGTAAAATGAGGTCAGTTAGCTGGGTGTGTGTTTCTCCAACCATACTGAGCTGCTGAGCTGCAGGCACAGAAGAGGTGAAGTACTGGGTTTAATCTGGGCTTGGCTTGGCTAGAAAGACTAAAGAGGGCAGAGGAGGTAAAAGAGTTAAGGGTGCGCCCTCGTGATATGGCTTAGTGTTTGACCATACACATAAACTGTGTGAAGAAGAAAATGAGACCAGAAAAGAGATAATCAGTAATGAAGTGGTGATGGGGGAACATGGATTAGTAGCATTTGTGAATCCGAAATCACACTCTCTTCTGTTTTGGCATGTGTTACCCCTTCTGTCTTGGCCACATATCTTTGCTCCCTTTAAGGTCGCCCCCTGAGGTTACTTAGAAAGTTCTTGGCAATTGCAGGCTTGTCCAGCCCTGAGCTTGGCTGAGAATCCTTGAATGTTGTCCTCGGGGTTAATGACCTGTACAGGGAATTCACCCTTGACTTTTCCTCCCTCCCAGATTCTATTCAGAGCCGGGACGAGTTGGTAATGACAGCTGGTTTTCATTCTCTTGGTGCTGACAGGGAGATAATGAGTCAAATTGGCCTCGGTTATGAAATGAAGCCCTGGAAGGGAATTATCATCAGACTCCTTAGTGGGAGAGCAGAGAAAGGGATTTAAATTAAAGTGGTAACTGCCGACTTGGTTGGCATTCAGACAGTCTCCTTAAGTCTTTCTTCCTCTCCGTGTCATCATTAAATGAGACAACGCAGGCAACTGGTAAATGGGAGGAAGTTAGGAAAATGCTCAAACACTGTGATAGTTAATCTGTAATAGCTCTCATTTTGGTTCTGAGCCACAAACAGAACATGAAGCATTCTCGGCAGTCCTCCCTGCAGTCCTTCAAGGTGGGGGGATTTCCACCTGTCCTTTGTTCAGAGTGGCAACTGAGTCACTGTGTGATATCACTCGAGGTTTCACATATATCTCTCACTCCAAAATCTTCCCACCCTCCAGCTCATGATATTCTCTCTCTAGCGACCCTATTCATTTGCCTCGGATTTTTTGTTTTGTTTTGTTTTTGCTTTTGTTTTTAGAAGCTGGAAGGAAGAAGGGAGGCCAAATCAGGAGGTCAAATAAAATTTCCTTGTGGTCTTCCTCTCCTCTGTATACTCTAGTTTGTGGCTGCCTGGGTTAAATATTGCCTCTATCACCTACCATCTGTGTGACCTTAGGGAAATCACTTAATCTCTTTGAAACTCATTTTCTCCATCCGTAAAATTGGGATAATTATGACATCTATCTCACAGTGTTGTCATGAGGATTAAATAATTTAAGTATGTTAAGCACTTATAAACGTGTCTGGCAAATAAGAAGTGTTAGCTATTATTTTTCTAGTTGCTGCTGTTGTTTTTATTATTGTTAGCTAGTAATGATGATAATGATCACGTTGGCATCAATAAGAGCTGATCTTTTGTTCTGCCCATACTGAGATGCCAGGGTTGACTGTGACAAATGATTTACATGGAACATCTTAATTAACTCTCATAGTTTAGGATACTTTTGGATGCAAGTAACAAATTGCACTTCCAGCTGGCTTAAATTGTAGGTCACTAAGTACTGCCTATAACAGGGAACTCAGAAGTATGGCAGGCTTAGGGGCACTTGGGTGGCTCAGTCTGTTGAGCGTCCGACTTCAGCTCAGGTCATGATCTCACGGCTCATGAGTTCAAGCCCAGTGTCAGGCTCTGTACTGACAGCTCAGAGCCTGGAGCCTGCTTCAGATTCTGTGTCTCCCACATTCTCTGCCCTTACTCTGCTCATGCTCTCTCTCTCTCAAAAATAATAAATAATTTAAAAAAATATTTTAAAGAAGTATGGCAGGCTTCAACATGGGTTGATTCAAAGGGCCAACAATGATACAAGGATCCAGGGTCTTTCGTTTTTTTATTTAAAAAAATTTAATGTTTATTTATTTTTGAGACAGGAACAGAGAGAGAGGGAGACACAGAATCTGAAGCAGGCTTCAGCCTCTGAGCTGTCAGCACAGAGCCCAAAGTGGGGCTCGAACTCACAAACTGCGAGATCATGACCTGAGCCAAAGTCAGATGCTTAACCTACTGAGTCACCCAGGCGCCCCAGATCCAGGCTCTTTCGATCTTTCTTCTGCTTCCTTCAGTGTTGGCTTCACCCACAGCCTGGTCACAAGATGGTTGAAGTAGTTAGTCTTCACGTCTAGACCAGAAAACAGCCAGGAATGGAAAAGGAGACTCTTCTTGGAAGGGGGAGATTTTTCCCAGAAGTCTCCGGCGATTTGCTCTTATCTCACTGATTCAAATTTCGTCACATGCCCATTCCAAGTCAATCAGGAGAATAGGATTTCCTCAAGGACAACCAGGTCAACTTTGGGGCAAGGGTGAAATCAGCCCTTGAAAAGCTTGGAGAAATCATGATACCTGAAGAAGACCATGTTTCTGTGAGGAGGAAATAAAGGAAGATGGACCTAGGTGGGTAAAATTAGGGTCTATCATAGATACATACTGTTATTTCTTTTGAATATAGAAGGAAACTGAAGGTCTGAAGGGTTAAGTAATTTCATATGGTCATCATATCAAAAGTGGAACATGAACTCAATTGTGTATGACCCTAAAATATATGTGCTTTGGGGCCACACTAAAGCTTTATGGGGTATGCAGAGGAGGTGTGATCTTTTTTATTGAGTATGTACATATGCTGGACACTATGGAGAGACTTTATGACAATCTTATTGAATTCCTTGAGCCAACAGTGAATTGGGCATTTTAGTTCCATTTAATGGGGGCATGGTAAACTGAGGTTAAAACAGGGGATGTGGCTTACTGCAGGTCACTAGTCTAAGTAAAAGAAAATAAAAAAGCCAAAAACTGAATCCATGTCTGTCTGGTCCCAAAGCCCAAACTTTTCCTCTGACCCCAAAATAACTGAATACCATTCTCACATTCTTCTATTATATGGAATTCATCTGAAGAAAAACCAAACTTTTAATGAGGATCCTGATGAATTTCAGTTCAATGACCCAGTTTTTTCTAATTTTTATTTTAGAATCAGGTACTTTCCAAGCACATGCCACAGTAAGCCTCTCTCTGTTTTTGCACTCTGAGCTCTGTGACCTCTTCTTTCCACCTGCTTCACTGCACACTTGAAGGGTAAAACATCTTAATTAGGTGCTGTGGTGCCTTCCGTGATGCATGGGGCCAGGAATGTGGGAATGGCCTCATTGGCTTGCCTCCTCTTCTCCCTTAGTTATGAGGAAGGGGAGAAGTTCAGAGATTGTGATCACATGAAACCTAAGTCACACCCAGATCTTGGGTGGCAAGCCCTCAAAAGTTTCTGCTTTTCGTTCTCTTAAGATCCCTTTTAGTTTTAAAACAAGGAAAGGAATTCTGGTTAGTTGAGGGGTCAGGGAGTATATTAGCATTAAATTTTAACAACGTCCACATGAAATATAGGTATCCTTTGTAGAGGTGAAAAACCTGTGGTTTGCAAAGACAAAATAACTACTCAAGATAACACAGGTGAGTGAGGGTCTGACTCCAAATATTTCATTTTTCTATTGTGCTTTCTGGACTGTAAATTCCTACAGAGGCATCTGGCAAAGTCCTATACTTCTTTGCATCCTTCTTCTATATCCTATGCATACATAGCCTTGTTAATTCAAGTTGTATTGGTTGCAGAGAACAGAAACCCACTCAGTCTAGCAGAACCAAAGTGAAGTAATTTTAAAGATATGGATATATCACAAAGCCTAAGAGGAGGCCTAAGTGTAAGGAGAAAATGGGAATAATCAGGTCTTAAATGCCAGTAGACTTTCCCTCCATTATATGAGATTCTCTAAGTGTTTGCTACACTCTTCTTGTTCACTGGATAACAGTCCTTTAGTTTCTCTTTCTCTCTCTCTCTCTCTCTCTCTCTCACACACACACACACACACACACACACACACTGCTGGTACCTCTAGTTTACATGTGACTAGACTATTCATGCAGAAGACCTTTCTTCTCTACCCCCCGCCCCCCCATCTCAACCCCCTTTGGATTCTATGCCTTCAGGGAAGGGATTACTCAGCAAGGCTTAGTCTTACCTCGAACCTTGGACCAATTGTCTATACCTAAAGGCTGAGAGTAAAGTTGTACCAAAATGGCAGCTCCCCTTAGAACTTCATGGGTAAGGGGGGAGGGGGCCTCAGAGAAATGTGTGGTCTCAGAGAAATGTGAGGGGGTGAGTTTAGAAATTGTAATTGTACTGGATAGACAACCTAATGATTATCTTTTACACCAAGTATTATAATAGTATATACTCATTAAGAAGATTCTGTGAGTAAAACATGTAGAAGAGTACCTATTGAAGTAAATACTTTATAAATGTGGCAGGTTATACAATTGGTCACTAAATAATGTTGATTTATTCCCTTCTTGGAGTCTTGAGGTGAAAACCAGATTGAGTTGCCATTTGGAAAGGAGAAAAAGTCAGCATCTGAGCCCAGGGAGTAATGAGTAAAAGGCCATGGAGTTCTTAGAACTAAAATATCTCTAAGGTAGAGGTCCTTTGGTTACAAGGAGACTCAGAGTATTTGCAGATATTTTTCTCCTTCACTTAAAACTGTGTTCTTAATCAGGGATGCAGAATATTTTTTTTTTGGGTGCAGAATTTTTCTCAACTACTTTTGCTTAGAAAATTCTGATACATGAATCCCACTTCCAGGGACTCTAATTCATTTGGTCTGGGGTGGGGCACACGCAATCATTTTTCAAAAAGCTTCCAAGGTGAGTCTAATGCACAAAGAAGGAAGAGCTGCTGATTTAACATAAGAAACCGTTGCCTGAGGACCTGAGCCTATTCCAAGAAGATACCAAGACCAACAGTAAGCCTCATGATCACAGGCATGCAGAGAAAGTGTCATCTGTCCCAGGCAGACATTGGCAAAGCTCTGAAGTCATGTCCTCTCCAGGAGGGGCTGTGCTGAATCCACTGATGAGCCTCTTCTGGAATAAGAAAGGTTTCTGATAATTACAAGAGAAATAACTGAACTCAGATGGGTCTTCTTAGTGTCAAGTACACTCCTACTGGCTCCAATTTACTCACTCTTTTAATTCATCATCTCACGTTTGAAACAGTATTATAGCATATTAGGAAAAGCACTCGAGACCTAGGGTGATGGGCTAAAGTTTCAAGTGGCCATTCATGATATGCAGCCAAACTTCAAGAATGGAAGAATACACACATGCCACATTCACTCACACCAGGAAAGGCCACACCGTGTTGCCATTTGCTCACTTTCTAAATGGTCCCAACGACTGCCCTCCCTGGACAAAGTTGATAACATCACCTTGAATCTGTATACTTTGCAACCTATAAATCTCTCTCACAAATGTCTCAGTGTTCCCAGAGGGTGATAACATGAATCAGAGGAGGTATATAAGATGATTTTAAGTGGTACATGGAGATTTTTAATAGTTATCTTAATGCATATTAGGAAAATGTGATTTCACAGATACTATTTCATATAATAAAGTAGATGATTAAGAGTTTTTTTTCATCCTCCTTTCAGTGAGTTGGTTTAAAGGTAAATATTGATTTCAAGTGGTGGGTAAATAGGTAAGAAGTTATTATGTATTTTGAGGATGATCAAAGTTTGATGAACACTTATTTCATGGCATCACCAACAATCCAGGGTAGGTGTCATTTGCTCTGAGCTTCATTTTATAGGTAAGGAAATTGGGGGCTTTGAGAGCTTAAATGATTCAGTGATTTTTTTATAGGCTCCTATCCATGCCAGGCTTCTTTCTACTACATGACTCTTCTACAAAGAGTCAATGTTTAAGCCAGAACTTTTGTTTCTCTAGCATGCAAAGAAGGGGTTTTCAGAGTCATCCACCATCCCTCAATTGAACTTTTTCAGGATCAGTGGTACATGTGGCTCTGGATACATAGTAGAGTGGACTAATTCAATCGTTCAGGGTAGTTCTTGGGAGACTTATTAGAAATGCAAATTCTTAGACCCATTCTAGAACCAATGAATCAGAAAACTTTAGAGATGGTGCCTAGAAATCTCAAGCCCATAGGGTGATTCTGATGTACATGAAAGCTAGGGAACTATATTCTATGCTTCTCAACTGGGTGTGATTGTGTCCCTCAGGAGACATTTAGCAGTGTCTGGAGACATTTTTGGTTGTCCCAACTGGGGCAGAGGGTGCTGTGGGCATCTAGTGAGTAGAGGTCAGGGTTGCTGATAAACATCTCATAATGCCCAGGAAAGCCCCCACCATTGAGGAGTTACCTATCCCAAATTGTCATTAGTGCTGAGACTGAGAAACTTTACACCCAACTAATCAATCTTGGCCTGACTGGCATCGTGGTTAGGCCAATGGAGCTGTACTTGAGAGATCAAAAGTAGTCTTAAAATTGTGGCTTACTTTGGCCTCTGGTTGACTGAATAGCATGATTTCCATTTGCCAGTGCCCAGGGATCTTCTCCATGCTGCCCATGACCATATTAATGATGCCTGAAATGGAAACCAAATTGCTGTCACAGTTGGTGGTGGTGTCTAGCCCAAGAAACCAGGGCATCCTGAGGCAGCTGTGTGGGGCTTGTATTTGGTGCACAGTGCCTTGTTTCTTTTAGCACCAGGACTTCAAACTGATGGATGCTAAGATTCCAACCCTCCTGCATATCTAGTTCTTTGTTAATGAGGTATAGCATCAGTATAGCATCATGGTCAACAACACCATTTGGGGAGCCCTATTTTAACTTCACCAAATCTTAGCAGTGTGCCTTTAGGTAAATTCCTCACTTTCTTGAGCCTCAGTTTCCCCATCTGGAAGAGAAGAGTGACAATAATAGTACTTTCCTGTTAGCATTTTATGAGCATCAAATTGGACGATTCATGTCAAACTCTTAGAATAGTCCCAGACCCATAGAAAATGCTGGCCTCCAATGCTAGCTGTAATTATTGTTAACACTCTGTACTGCTTCTTTAAGTCTTTTCTCTTTAAAATGGCAAGTCTGGCCCTTCTGTTCTCAGTAATAATGCTTGATGCTCACCTTTTCTGGATTCATGCCATCTCTGGTCTCCTCTGTCTCACCTCTAATATCCAAGTGATGAATTGCATCAAACATACCTTGCTTCTTAGACTTTACCATGGCTCTGAAAGGTTGGTGTCATTACCAATGGGGATAGGATGGCCATCTGGCACTATGCTAGTTGCTCCAAATCTGAAAGAATCCATTGAATGATGGGTTATCACCCTCAAGGAAGATATTTTCAGGCAAGGGATGGCTTTGCCCCACATAGGCTCTTAACTGCAGCTTTCATAAGGTCAGCCTAGCCCCAGTTAAAATGGCTTTCAAAATACTAAAAAGAAGAATAAAAATGTGTCTGCTTTCATTAAGCCCAACCCTTGCCTGCATATTAGAACATGTATAAATCAGCACCACGTAGAAAGATGGCTGGCCTCCAGGTCAAACTAGGTACAGGGGAGGGGAGTGGGGCTCCTCATTAATGGGTCCAGGAAGCAAATGGGGTCAACATCACTAATAGTAGAGCATCTCTAAATTCTCTTCAGATGATCAAACTGATGAGGGAGGGGTCAATGGGGAAAGCTCTGAACATATCGTTAGGATAAAAACTGTTCAAAGTTCTTTTCCTTCTATGGAGCTTCAGAAATATGCCAAAGGTCTCTCAGGTGGCTCCCAGCTCATACCATCATCTACCTGCTGCTCAAAAGTCTCTTTCTGGTTTTGCATCTAAGCATCACAATGGGAAATGTCCTTCTTGTCAAAAAAAAGGAAAGGGGAAATCTCACACTGATGCTGATACAGGCGTCTAGGTAATAGCATTCTCTCATCTTATATGAAATTCTTAGAAAGCAGTTTGAGCAGTTGTCAGATTCCACGTCTGGATAAGGAGACAGTCTGGGAGGTTCAAACATTATGGGAGCTCCTGTCGGGTTTGTTGCTGTTTCAGACTCTGTTTCAGGGCCACAGAGCATCTCCCGAGGTATGTGTGGGCTTCATGCAAAAATAATAAAGTCAACAGCCAGCCTCCCTCCTTCAGAGGGAGTTATTTCTTGAATGTTTTTCTTGAGCAACCCTAGGAGGAGAGCACTGATGGATGGAGCCTTCCATTTCAAAGGCTTGTTTTGTTTTTTCAGGGAGAAGTGATATTTTGGTGACTCATCCCAACAACAGTTGTAGAGGAAAATCTGCTAAAAGTTAAAAGCATTAAACATAAGGAACACGAAACAGTTAAATGGCAAACAGTATTTAATATACCAATCCCCATGCTGGGCACAAAGATGGTGGTTCTCAACCTTGGCTGTGTATTTGAATTAATCCCTGGCATTCAGAAACAATCTAATAAAAAAAAATATATATGTATATATATACAATTCAATGTCAAACCCCAGGCTAATTAAACTAGAAACTCTGGGGATTCTCCCAGACATCTCTAGCGTTTAAAGTTTCCCAGGTGGTTTCAATGTGACGTTAGGGTGGAAAACCACTATCCTAAACCGACAGAATTGACTAGGACATAATTTGTTCCCTTGAGAAAGTAAATGGAAACAATCATGTTAATAAATGCAGGTGATACAGGATATTAGATGCACTAATGGTAATGCAGACAAGGTATGGGCACTGGAGAGAATAGAATGACTAATTTCCTTGAGAAGATCAAGGAAAACTTTGTGGAAGGGACAATGTCAATAATTTTGAAGAAGATAGAGGATTTCATTAACTTGGTAGGGGGAAGAAGTTGGAGGAAGAGAAGCACATATGTTGTAAATGCAGAT